>PVLD010007094.1:0-28727 GCA_004027595.1 Dinomys branickii | reverse complement strand
TTTTCTGTTTGGTGAAATAAAGACTGAAGTTTGTTTCCACTTTTGGTTAAAAAATAAATTGAAATTCTTCCTTTGATCATGTCATCAATGAGCTTGAAGCTGACTGCTAAACATCAGTCTCAATCCTAGAGATGTGCCAGCGCCAACTAAATGATGACCAGCAAGACTCAGAGCTAAAGTTCCAGGAAACTGCGAGCCTGCTGACAGTACATTTTTGACTTGGAAACTGGAGACAGCTGAAGCATCTATATGAAAGAAATCAGAAAATTCTACAAATCACATTTTTACTTTTTTCAGAAAGTTGGTTTTAAACTTTTACCTCCAACCACTGGGGCCATTTTTCCGTCATGCCTTGTTTTGCCTGTTTGGAAATAAAATGACTCTGTCAAACCCCAAATCAGTACACGCAAATATGGAGCTGTGATATTCTTTTCAGAGTAAACGTGAATAGATTTATGAAAGAAGCCTGGTACCCTCTGTCCTATGGAGAAAATAGGAACATAAATCCTGTCTGTCCAGTAGAAAGGCAGAGTGAAAAATGTGTCTCTGTCTTCCTTATCCCATCCGTCATCACAGGTAAAATTTCACCTAAATCTTTCAAGAAATCTGAACAGAATATTTATAAAGTTTTATATTGCAGCTTGTACTCAGCAATTTCAGTGTTGGAAAAAAAAAAAAAAGGCTGCTCTTTAAAGGAACACACATAGAAATCCCAGGTAACTTTTTAAGCTACCTTAGCAAATATGCAGTTCAAAGAATTTTAGCTGCTAATTCCATAGAACCTGACTTTTATTCCCTAGAATTATTAGGCCTTCTTTATTCTGATAGTGATATTTGCCTCTTCATAGAAACCCTGAGAAGTGTTTTGTTTGAAAGGGAGAATTTTGATGAATACCACTGAACACAATGGGAAGATATAAATGCAATTCTTACAGCTTTTCATACAGGTAGAGTGATGGGAATGACCTTCTCATCTATGGAGTGGACAGGAGCAGCCTGGCTGTGTGGGATCTCTGAGTTTTGGGGTTGGGAATCCAGTCATGCCTTGGTACTTGACTCCTTTGAAACTTGTTGAATTTGGTACCTAGTGCATTCTGATGCAAAAATTTTGCCCTGGTCCTCATCATGTGTCTGGCTCTCAGTGCATGGGCTGGGCTCATCCCTGTCAGTCACCTCTTGATCACCACCCTTTCCAGCCTAGACAATATCTTTGGTGCTTGTTGATTTTGTTGCTCATCCCATGTCCTGGAACCAATTAGCAGTGACTATCAAAGTACCACTGTATTTAGAAGAGAATCAGCACAGAAGTGCAAGTCCTAGCTGACAGACAACTCAGCACAACTTGTGTTCCCAGGAGACAGCACAGCATAAGGTACCAGTGTGTGTGCACGCGCATGCGTGTGGTGGGGGAAGGGGGTCCTTCCCTCAGTTTGGTGGAAATCTCAACTGGCAAAGTCAGCTTCCGTGAAGTCAGTGGTCCCGATCCCTGGGTACCTGTACCCCTTAGCTCCCAAGGTCACATCTTGGTGTTGTGTCCCTAGTGTCAAGGTCTTCCACTGCTATCCACCCATCAGCCATTCCCCCGGCTGCAGGCGCTTTCTGGGCCCTCTTGGGAGGCACCACTGGCCTCTTGAGTCTGTCTTTTTTTCCCTCAGTTCCAGGGACCTCAGGTCTCAGGCTTTTGCTGTGTGCTCTACTGTGGTCTGGTCTGGCCCTGGCCTTTGTGTCTTCTCACCAGCCTTGGGAGTTGGACCTTGGGCTGCCCTCAGCCTCAGTGGTATCTTCCTTTCCCTAGGGAGAGGCCTGGCTTCCCTGGTGACTCTCTGCCTGCCTTGGCCTCAGGCTTGGCTCACAGTAGGTCTTTAGCCTTATTGTCAATTTTCAAGTGGAAATGACCTGGACCCAGCAAGGATGTCTTAGGCATTCACCCCAAGGAATGATGTGTGTTTTTCTTTTTGTTTATTGAGGTACAATTCATATGCCAAAATGTCCACTTTAAGCATAAAGATTGACATTTTTGGCAAACACCTTCTTGTGTAACCACCATCACAGCTGAGAAACAGCAACTTCACAGAGAGTGTCTGCACACCCTCAGAGGCTGCTCCTCTGCTCTCCGTCACAGGGATCACTGGCCTGTTTTCTGTCACATACATCACTTTGCCTTTTTTCTACTTTTAATAAATGCACACTTGATGGTCTTTTTGTTGATCTTCTTCCACTCTGCACAATGATCCTGAAGTTCACAGGTTGTTGTTACAGACATCACAAGTTTGTTGCACTAATAGGCGGTAGGTTGGTTTAGTTGGAGACTGTTATGGATACAAGAACTCCTGTATCCCAGTGTGTGCCTAGGTATGTGCTTGTATTTCTCTGGAGTAAATGGAAAGGGGTGGCACTGCTCAATCACATGCTCCACATGTGCTGACCTCTATGAGGGACTGACAAACTGTTTCCCAGACTGGTGAGCAGCCAGGTAATTTTGCACTCCCAGAAGCAACATCTCAAGCTTCCAGATACCCCATATACTCTCCGGAACTTGGTGTTGTATAATTTTTAAACTTTTGATATTATAGACTATGGTTTAAAAAAAAGTAACAACAAAAAGAATTCTGGTGGTGACAGTAGAGATACAGAACTTGAGAATATAAGGAAGAAAATATCTTCAAGGAGAAAACTTCAAAAAGCAATGGAAAACTGAATCTCCTCAGACAATGAGGGATGGAGTTTGAGGAGGGCTTGGTCCACACATCTGTGGTGGTGCTGCCTGCACATGCTTATGATATTTTCTGCTATTATCTAGTAGTCTAGAGTAGGGAAGGAAAAGGTAGAACACTAAATTAATGTCACTACTGCAAATTTTTTTAGGAATCTGTATAGCAGAAAGTGCTCAAGTAATTAGGAACAAAAGCACAAAGATCCCCATATCCATCGCACTACTTACCCATAAGAGGGCAAAACACGGAGCCTGCAGCATGCTGCTCCATCAGCCTCAGAGTTTTGGGTAATGGCTTTCCCTTGTGCAGCGGGGAGCTCTACGAGGAAACAAAGGGGCAGATATGTATAGAGCTTGCTAGTACCTTGTACTTCTGCCACTTGGGCTGTTGTCTTACTGCAACAAAATGCACGCACCCACAAGATAAAGGAGGAAAGGTTTACTTTACCTCTCAGTTTTTAGAGGTTTCCGTTTTAGTTGGCTGATTCCAAGACAGGGCAGCATGGCAGAGGGGCACAGCAGAAGAGAAACAGCACATGGCAAGGGGACAGGAGGCAGCAAGACTTCCTCTCCCTCATTTGTTTCATTCAGGCCATAAACTCCCTGTTGGGGCCACCCCACAGCTCAGGTGCGCCTCCCGATTATCCATACCCAGAGCTACACTAAACCAATCAGTGGACAAATCCAGTGCAACACAGCCTCGATCCAGCCACCTCCCCCAAACCCACCTACGAATTCATGAGGTATTGGGCAGATGTCTAGATATAAGCCGTAACAGTTGGTATTTTTCTGACTATAAAGTCCACTTTACCATGTATTTTGTGGTGAAACATTATTAGTCCTATTGATAATGTAGTCAATATAATTAATTTGGGATACAGTCTATAAAATCTCATTCTTTGTGAAATATTGATACATTCATAGAAATAGCATAAAAATAAATAGATCAATAATTACAATATAGTCTATTATGCAAAATTAAAAATGATTTGGCAATGACGTTTTGCCAGATGTCTCAGAAAATCAATGTTTTGATGACTGATTATTTTCTTTCCTAAATCCTCATATCTAAAATGACCATTGTTAAGCATCTATCATCTGAGCTTACAATGTGGAAACTTCCTGCAGAAGAAGCCAGAAATTTGGGGGACCATCACGCTCCAGGGATGATGGGGCCCACCCTCTGTTTACTTCTATGTGACACTGAGGGCTTTTTAAAAGCCATCGTTGTGTCTATTTTTACTATGTGTAAAAGGAGATGAGGAAGTACTTACTCCACAGACGTGTGAAGATTAAATATCACTACAAGTAGAATACACAGAACAGAGCCTGGCGTATAGGAAACCCTATGTACACGTGTGCAAGTCCGTGCTGCGGACAAGGTGATCTGGTCTCCAGATTGGCCCCAGTGGCTTTGGGGAACGGAGCGCTGCAGTGAGCCAGGGCTCTCAGGTCTCCACAGCTATGGTCAGAACTGCCCCACTCTTCGCCCTCGTGCCATGGTGCCTTGTTTCCACGGCGACGGTGCCCGGTGCCCTCCTGACTCCAATTCTTCCATTTCCTCCAGCAGCAGAACACCTGCTCGGCCACCCTAAAGACTCACCTTTCTGTCCGGGTCACTTTGACTCTTTCTTGTCAGTCTCTTTTCTTAATATTCTGTAAGAACTCCCTATGCATGTAAACCACTGTGCAGCATTTAGGGGCACATACGTATTTGTATTTCTTCTGCTGATGATTCAGAACTTTCAGAATAGCAGCCCATCTTTCTCTCGTTCTTGTCTCATACTTAGGACTTAAAATAGTTATTGAGTAAATACAAATATTTAGAGAACCAGGAAATAAGGGAGATGGTCAGTCAGTAAATCTCTCCTTTTGGCAAAATGTTTCATGTTGACAAAGCACCCACAGGGTGTCTTCCCTAGTCAGCACTTCACTTCCCATCTCATCTTCCCTACAACTCCATGATCAGGGAAACTGAGGCTGAGTCAGGAGCTCCCTCAAACATGTAGTGACTGAGTGGAAAAGCTAACATGTGTAGCCAGGAAGACAGGCCACAGAGCTGCGCGCAGACCTCGCAACAATTTTTCTTTATATTAGTGATAAATGCGTCTTTGATGGATAAGTAACGCACATCTACCTAAAAGCACCACTTCGCTTCTAGAAATGCAAGAACGGACGAGTCACTGTCTCCATTTACCCCTCAGCACATCCCCTCAGGGCTGCCTTTTCCTTGTGGACTGTGAGTCACATTTGGCCCATCTGAATGATTGATTGCTTTAATAACCAAATTTATTTCCGTGCATAGATTCCCATTTTTCCTGATGGAGCTGTAGGATTCCAAACATCGAGATCTGTGCTTTCAAAATGTAAGGACACATCCTCCCTGCACACTTCTCCCCGCTGCTACCCATTCACTCACCTATTCAATAAGATGAAAATACTCTAACTTGTGATGATTAAAAATCTCAAAAATTTTTGACCAGGAGTCCATCTGTTTTTGCAGAAGTATGCACATATACTCAAACATAAATGTTTTTTCCTGAAGAAACAATGTAAACACACAGCATAGAAACCATATTGTGAGGATAAATGCCTCCCCTGCTAGTACAGCCCCAACCCAGCAACCAGGGTACTGAAATGACTTTACACACTTTTGTTTTTATGTAAATTGCATACACTTGTCCATATTTAAAACTCAGGAGAATTCGCACATAGCACAGCTCCCCAGTGTCTTTTAAAGGTCAGATCTGGCCACTCTGGGTCCGCCTCTGCAAGACAACTGTTCGTTCTTATTGGACAGGGACCCCTGGGCCACACAGATGACCCTACATCCCTCAGTCCCCCTGCCTGCAGTGCCCAGAGCAGCCCAATGTGCCTTGCACTTAACCTGCCCCACTAGTATACACGTTTAATTTTATACCCTCTACTCAAAATTTGACTTTATTTCAAAAAAGCACAACTAAATGTCATTCATAATTTGCCAATTACAATTATTAACCCCAACTATATCATCATTTGAAAATTCTCTCTTTGTTTTCCCTTTCTTAAACTTTAAATAAATGGCACCAAAGATGCTAAAAGGGCTGAGCTGGTTTGACAGGGCCTGCAATATCTTTGGATTTTCATACCCAGGTCACAGTGCTTAATGAAAGCGACTCGTCATCCTTGACACGCTAAGAACCTCAGAGGATGCCCGGAAAAATTACACGGCCTTCAGCTTGACAGCATCAATGTATCTTAAGGTTATAACTTCATAACTTCAACTTCTATTTTCAAGTGCAACAAAGAAAATGAGATCACCCAGGAAAAGTCCCCCAACAACAAAAGCACTTTTCTTGATTAAAGAAAATTTGGAAATGAGATATGACTATTAAAGAGAAATATGATTCTTGGAAAATAATTTCCACTACTAAAAGGTATTTTTAGCACACTGAGTTGAAGTCACATTTACATTAATATGCTAAATGTAATCTTATTCAGTTTAATAGCCCCAGAGGAAAGGTAGTTACTAACCTCTATCTTTGTACATCACATGTGATGTGCTTGTGAAGCATTCAGTTTATAAACATTGAATGTCTAGTATGTTTATGACCACAGGGACATTGTCCTAAAGAAGTTTATAGTTAGATAAAAGAAAGGGACATGACAGAGGTGCATCAGTGTTACTACAGAAAGCATACATTGGTGTTCTGTATTGGTTTATATCTACAGAAGAGAGAATCGGTCACAGCTAAATTGAGCAGCAAGGGGCTTAGGGTGTCCCTCCAATAGGACAGTTTGGATAACTGGGCACACGAGCTCTGCTTTGAACTTTTAGAATTGATTCCTGAGACCACCCCACAGCACTACGCTGCTTCATCTCTCCTACCCCCACCCTTGGGTGGGACGGTTGGCGTCCCCATGGCTGCTGGCCATCCTCCTGCGCCTACTTGGAGAGGCATGGGGGTTTCTAAAAAGTGACACTGGGAAAAACTGGGGAGACATTTACATATGACAGGTAAAGGAAAGGGAGGAGATGTACATTTCTGAGAATTGTTCAACTTCAAGGAAATTCAGCTAGTGATCAGCTTCTGTCTCGTGCAGATGGAGGCACCTGGGAGGCACCTGCAGACTGGAAGTTGCTGTCCTAAAGATAAGATGAGGTCACAAAGGGGTGTCGTGAGAGTGGGCTTGATTCTGCTCTCTGCTCTCTACCAGGAAAGGATACAAAACCAAAACCAGTGTGCAGCCCCAAAGGAGTTTCTCATAGCATGGCAACCATGACCCACCCTGGTCTCAGACCTCCAGAGCACTGAGGAGTGTATTTCTGTTGTTGATGAGACACCTGCTCTACAGTTTGTCACAGGAGCTAACACTAGCCCAGCATCCAGTAGGAATGTCACCAAGGTGCTTGCATATGTGAGCTCCAGGGTTGAAGGAAGTTAGTTTTCAAGATACAGGTTGGGGAACTTCGAGGTTAAATGTGGTTGCACAAGTTGGAAACCTAGTAAAATTTGCTCTAAGAGAAAAAATGAAGAGGAAAAGAGGGCTATGGCCTGGGTCACATTTACACAGCAGGAAAAGCCCAGAAAAGGTGATCAAGAAGTGACTTCTAGGTTACAGCAGGAAGCTCAGCAACATAGAATAAATAAATATAGAAATCTTAAGAGACAGAATTACACATTTTTAGAACGATATAAAATTAAGTAAAAATGCAAATGGACTGAGAAGTGAGTGGTCTAATGTGAATCAGAGCCAGGATGCAAGGATACACTCTTCAAAGATGCACTGTTAGCAAAAGCAACACACAAAATGCACAGCATACCAACATACCAGTAAGGACCCCACTTGGAAAGAAAGTAGGAAAACAGTTCCATTCACAATAGCTTAGAAAGAAGAAGGAGAAGAAAAGTGAGGAGGAGGAGGGAAGAGGAGGGGGGCAAAGGGAGGCAAGGGAGATAAAAATACCTAGGGATCAGCCTAACCAATGAGGAGGTAAAAGACCACTACAGCAAAGCTTACAGAACACTGAAGAGAGACACTCCCTGGTTCATGGATTGGCAGAACAAATATTATTCAAATAGCCAAATTACCAAAAGCTATTTACAATTCAATGTAATCCCTATGAAAATTCCAACCACAGTTTTGGAATTTTTGAGGGGTACCTCTGAAATCTCAAATATAGAGCTGCTGATCACACTGCCTTGACCTTTAGGGGTAGGTTTCACCCAAGAGTTGAACTGGTTCAAGACACTCTTCATCTTGTAACTTCTCTCACAAAATACTTTCTCCACTGTCTGTGTGGCTGGATGTGGTGGTGCACATCTGCAATCCTAGCCCTCCAGGAGGTTGAGGAAGGAGCACCACAAGTTCAAAAGCAGCATGGGTAACTTGGTGACCTAGTGAAGCTTTGTCTCAAAATGGAGGAGGGGGAGTAAACAGGGGAGAGGAGAAAGAGGAAAGAAAGAAAGAAAGAAAGAAAGAAAGAAAGAAAGAAAGAAGGAAGGAAGGAAGGAAGGAAGGAAGGAAGGAAGGAAGGAAGGAAGAAAGAAAGAAAGAAAGAAAGAAAGAAAGAAAGAAAGAAAGAAAGAAAGAAAAGAAGGAAGGAAGGAAGGAAATAGGCTGTGATACAAAGGCACTGAGTTCAATTCCCAGTATGCAATCAATTAATAAATTTAAAAAAATAAAATGATGAACTCTGGACCAGCATCAGGAGAATCTAAAGAAGCAAACTCTTTGTATTTGTATTGGACTTCAAGAAGTCAACTGATTATGTTGACTTACTCTTTGAGCTCTTCATATGTTGAAAAAACCCATCCAAATTGGCCTTCTCTGAAATCCTGACAGAAAAAGAGCAGAAATTTGTGGTGAATAAATCTAGAGATCTAATTATGACATAAAGAACCATGTTAATAAAAAGTATCAGAGATTTTTGTTAAGTAATTACATTTTAGATACTCATGTCACAAAAACCATGCAAGGTAATAGATACATTAATCTTCTTGTGCCTTGACCTTCTGGAGGTCACAGACACAGGCAGTCTGTGATCACCGGCAGCCCAGCCCACGTCTGAATCCTGTGCACACCCTGAGCTTACTAGAGATGCAGAATCAGGTGGTCTGGGAACTGCTGACATTATGGTTTGCAGCTGAATGCCCAGAGAACCAGGAATTCCCATCTTCTTCCTGGGGTCAGAGCAGGCAACCCACAACCCTGCCACCATTACACTCTGAGTCTCTGCCCTCTGTGTGCCCAGTGCAGACAGGAGATCCTCCAGGGTTTGCATTTGGGCCCTCCCTGCAAGTGCCCTGCACCATCTGAGGTACTAGGGCAGGGGGTCAATAAACTGCTAGCACCATGGTTCGCATCTGGGCTTTGCTTGTGCCACAACCTCCTGCAAGTCACAGACACAGGCAGTCTGTGTTCACCACCAGTGCAGCCCATGTCTGGCTCCTGTGCACACCCTGAGCTGCCTGCAGACACGGAATCAGGTGGTCCACAAACTGTTGACCCTGCAATTCATGTCTGGGTTCTGCCCACACCCTGAACTGCCTGGGGCCACAAGACCACTGATCTGTGATTGTACCGCAAGTGCAGCTTGCTTCTGGATCATGCACATGCCCTGAGCTGCAAGGGGACACTGAATCAGACAGTCTGCCATCAGCTGACAACACAGTTTGAGTCTGAGACCTGGGAGAACTAGGTACACTTCACCATCTACCAGAAGACCCCAGAATAAGCAGGCTCAGCAGACACTGAGGGGAAGTCTGACCACCAGGAAAAAGAGGGACACTAGCAACCTTTGCTGAGCTGTCAGAGAAGAGGGATACTGAGCATTCTACCTCTGGCATCAAACATGACAGGACAAAGGACTAAAACACAACCTGACAATTTCACCCCACTCAGAACAGGTCCAGGAGACATCGACATAGGAGAACTTGGTAAACACACACCTGAAATTGCTGAAATGATTGCAATGGAAGTAAAGAAACAACTCCATCAGGCCACAGAAGAGATCATATCAGAAATAATCTCTCAGGCAAAAAGAAATCACAATAATAATGAAAGAATTGCTCAGCACATCTAGAGAAGGAATATATAAAAAAAATAGATGAACATTGGCAACTGATGAAAACGTTACATGAACAATGTAGAAATGAACTAGAATGCATGAAATAGACTCAAAGAGATTTCCAGGAATCAAAACTTCCATTGAAAAATTGCAAAACTGCTTGAATGAAGCCAAAGATAGAATTTCAGATCTTGAAGACAGCAAGGCAGCTAGTGATTGTGAAAGGATCTTTTAAAATCAACCAGGATTCAGGAAAAAAATCAATCCAACAGCTGTAAGATGAGGCAAAGGAAATAATGTCAGACAAATAGGAGTCAATGAAACAGCAGGAGGCAACACAAATGACATAAAAAGAATATTTGCAGAAATAATAGCAGAAAACTTCCCAAGTATGGAAACAGAAACTGATATATAGGTAAATGAGGCATATAGAATCCCTACTAGTCATAACCATAATAAACTACACCCAGACATATAATAATCAAGATCTCAGATCTCCAGCAAAAGAACAGAATACTAAACTCTGCTAGAGAAAAGAAACAGAACACCTATAAAAGAAAGCCCATCAGAATCATGGCAGACTTCTCAACACAACCATCCAATCAAGAAGAGCTTGGAGCAAAATATTACAGGTCCTAAGACAAAACAGCTTCCAACCAAGACTGATGTATGCTGCCAAACTATCCTTCAAGTTTAACAGAGAGGGGCTGGGGATATAGCTCAGTGACATAGACACCTGCCTGGCAAGTGCAAGGTCCTGAGTTTAATTTCTGGTACCAAAAAAAAAAGTATCTGTAAGTTTAACAGAGAAATAAAATATTTCCATGAAAAAGAACAACTGAAGAACTTCATGAGTGCCAAATTATCTTTACCAAGAGTACTAAAAGATATTTTACACAGAGAAAAAAATGACCACAATTTTAGAAACAACAGAAAGGAATCCTCAAGGAGAGCAAGCAATTAAACCAGTAGCAAAAGTAGAAAACCAATAGCAAGTAAATAAAATGACAATCATAAGCCAACATATATCAGTTACAGCTGTAAATGTAAATGGCCTCAATTCAGCAGTCAAAAGAAACAGACTGGCAGAGTGGATTAAGAAACAAAGTCCAACGATATGCTGTACAAAGGAAACACATTTTATTCCAAAGGAAATCTGTAGAGTGAAAGTCAAAGGATGGACAATTCTCCATGCAACAGGAACCCAGAAAAAAGCAGGAGTAGCTATTATGTTTGTAGACCATGTAAACTTCAAACTGAGAACAATCAAAAGAGATAAAGAAGGCCACTACGTATTTGTTAGGGAAAAACTTCAAGAGGAAGAGATAACAATCATAAACATGTATGCACCAAATATGAGTGCACCAAACTATATAAGAGAAATCTTAACAGACATGAAAACTCAAATAACTAATAACACTATTGTAATAGGAGACCTCAACACCACATTGACACAAAGAGGTAGGTCAATTGGACAAAAACTCAGCAAAGAAATAACAGATCTGAACCAAAGCTGTGAACAAATGGACTTAGTAGATGTGTACAGAGTATACAGAGAATAACACCCACATATACAGAGTATAACACCCACAACATCAGAATACACACTTTTCTCAACTGTACATGGGACTTTCTCTAAAATAGACCACATTCTACTCCATAGAGCATACCTACCTAAATGTAAAAGAACTGAAATTATCCCATGCACATTATCTGGCCACAGTGCAATGACATTGGAAATTAATGACAAAAGGAACACCAAATACTCCAGAAACACTTGGAAATTAAATAACAATCTCTTGAACAATCAATGGGTCACAGAAACAATTAAAGAAGAAATTTAAAAATACCTACAAACAAAAATGTAGATACAGCTTACTGGAATCTGTGGGATGCAATGAAAGCAGTCATCAGAGGGAAATTTATAGTGGTGAACTCACATATAATGAAAAGAGAAAGATAAAAAATAAGTAGCCTAATTCTGCACCTTAAACTTTTATTTATTTATTTATTCATTTATTTTGGTGCTGGGAATCGAACTCAGGACCTTTCACTTGCCTGGCAGGCACTTATGCCACTGAGCTAAATCCCTGGACTTGTACCTCAAACTTTTAGAAAAAGAAGAACAAGTCAAGCCCAAAGCCCAAAGAAGGGAGGAGACTATAAAGATCAGGGCAGAAAACATAGCAACTTAGAGAAAGAAAACCCTAAAAAAAATAAATGAATCAAAGAACTAGTTGTTTGAAAGAATAAATAAAATTGATAAATGCATAGCCAACCTTATCAAAAAAGAAAGGAAAAAACTCATATTCATGTAATAAGGAATGAAAAGGATGAAATCACTACAGATCCTACAGAAGTTCCAAAGATCATTATACCCACTTTGAAAATCTTTACTCTGAGAGGATAGAAAACTCAGAAGAAATGGACAGATTCCTAGAAATTTATGAATTATCAAAGTTGAATCAAGAAGATATAAAAATCCTGAACAAACCCCATATCAATTAATCAGATTAAAAATGTGATTAAATACTTACCAACAAAGAAATGCCCAGGCCCTGATACATTCACAGCAGAATTTTACAAGAAATTCCTAGAAGATTTAATACCAATTCTACTCAAACTCTTCAAAGAAATTGAAAAGGAAGCAATTCTCCCTAACTCATTTCTGGAGGTAAGTATTATACTGATAGCAAAACCAGAGAAAGACCCAAGAAAGAGAGCTACAGACCAATATCCCTAATGAAAATAGAAGCAAAGATACTCAGTAAAATACTAGCAAATACAAAGCAGCAAATCATCAAGAAAATCATACACCATGACCAAGTCAGATTCATTCCAGGAATGCAGGGATGATTCAATATTTGCAAATCAATTAATGCTATACACCATATCAAATGGAGCCAAAGACAAAAACTATATGATCATTGCAATAGATGCAGAAAAAGCTTTTGACAAATTCCAACATGCATTCATGTTAAAAAAAAAAAATACCCTACAGAAAATAGGAATAGATGGTCTTTACCTCAATCTGATCAAAGCCATCCATGACAAACCAAGAGCAAACATCATACAAAATGGACAAAAACTGAAAGCTTTTACTGTAAAGTCAGGAACAAGACAAAGATGTCTGCTGTCTTCACTCCTGTTCAACATAGTTCTGGAAGCACTAGCCAGAGCAATTAAACAAGGGAGAAAAATAAAAGGAATAAGGATAGTGTTATGGTTGATACATTGTGTCAACTTGGGGAGTGTAAAGGTGTGGCTGAGTGACTCAGCAGGGAGCCAGGGTGCTTACTTTGTACACATCTTGAGCCTGTGGAAGAGGAGGGCATGGAGACTTTGTGAGAGCTACACACCCCCTGAGTAGGGGTAGCCTGTTTATAATATAAGGAAAGAAAAGAGGCTGCTTGCAGCCATTCCTCCCTTTTGCTCTTGTGGTTTTTGCTGTACTCTGCTGCCATGAACTATTGCCCTCTGCCATGTGCCACTCTGCCTCTGAACCAGCCAAGTATGGACTGAAACCTCCACAAACTGTAAGCTAAATAAACCTTTCCTTCCTTAACTTTGGGTGTTGGTATTTTGTCTCAGCAATGAGAAAAATGTAACCAAGACAGATAGGAATGCAAGAAATGAAATTATCACTATTTGCAGATGACACGATACTTTACATGGAAGACCCCAAAACCTCCACAAGAAGACTCCTTGAATTAATTGACAAATTTAGCAGTGTAGCTGGATACAAAGTCAACACACAAAAATCAATAGCATTCCTATACACAAACAACAAACAGACTGAAAGAGAAATTAAGGAAACCATACTTTCACAATAGCATCCAAGAAATAGAAATATTTAGGAATCAATCTAACAAAAGAAGTAAAAGACCTATTCAATGAAAAGTATAGTACTCTGAAAAAAGAGATCAAAGAGGACTTCAGTCAATGGAAAAATATTCCCTGCTCATGGATAGGAAGAACCAGCATTGTGAAAGTGGCCACACTACCAAAATTGTTGTACAGATTCAATGCGATTCCCATTTAACTGCCATTAGCATAATTCACAGGTCTAGAGAAAACATTCCTTAAATTCATCTGGAACCAGAAGAGACACAAAATAGCAAAAGCAATCCTGGGCAACAAAGACAAGTCAGGGGGAATCACAATCCCTGACCTGAAATTATACTACAAAACTACTGCAATAAAATCAACCATGTTCTGGCTGAAAAACAGACCAGAGGATCAATACAACAGACTAGAAGATGCTGCCACAACCACAAACACCCTCAGCCATCTAATCTTTGACCAAGAGCCAAACAAACTCACTGGAAGAAAGATAGCCTCTTTAATAAATGGTGCTGGAAAAATTGGCTTGCCACCTACCAAAGACTGAAAATAGACCCAAGTCTGTCACCATGCACCAAACTCAAGTCAAAATGGATCATAGATCTTAATGTTAAAATAGAAACTCTGCATCTATTGGAAGAGAAAATAGGTAAAAATCTTGAAGACATAGGAGTAGTCAGAGACTTCATGAACAGAAACCAAACCACATGGGAATACTTCAAGAATCAACAACTGGAATCTCATCCTACTGAAAAGTTTCTGCACATCTAAAGAAGTCACCAGCAGAGTAAAAAGAAAACCCACAAATTGGGAAAAAAATTTTAGCTGACTCTCCCTCAATCAAAGGTCTACTATCTAGAACATATAAAGAATTAAAATACATTAGACCCCCAAATTCAAAGACCCAATCCAAAACTGGGCATCTGAGATGAGCACACACTTCTCAGATAAAGAAAAACAAATGGCAAATAAATATACGAGAAAATGTTCAACATCATTAGTCATTTGAGAAATGCAAACTAAAACTACAATGAGGTTTCATCTCACCCCAGTAAGAATGGCTATCATTAAGAAATCAACCAATAACAAATGCTGGTGAGGCTGTGGAGGAATAGGAACTCTTCCGCACTGCTGGTGGGAATGCAAATTGGTGAAACCACTGTGGAAATCAGTTTGGAGATTTTTCAGCAAACTAGGTCCGGAGGTCCCATTCAACCCAGCCATTCCCCTTCTGGGTATTTTCCCAGAAGATATGAAAACATCATAGCATAGTGATATATGTGCACTCATGTTTATAGCACCATAATTTGTAATTGCTAAATTATGAAAGCAACCTAAATGTCTATCCACTAAAGAATGGATAAAAAAAAGTGGTACTTTTATATAATGGAATATTACTCAGCTATAAAGAAAGATAAACTTGGGGCTTTTACAGGTAAATGGTCATAACTAGAGACCATACTCATAAGAGAATACTCTTATGAGTATAAGAGTATACTCATAAGAGAATACTCATAAGTGAAATAAATAAGACCTCCATGTGTAAGCAACATATTATCTCACTAGTGTAAGAACCTGAAAGAGTGAATAAAAATTAGGAGGTAGGACAGACATTGTGCAATGAAAGGAACATGGTTAAAGTAAAGAGCAACTGGGGTGAGTGAAAAGAGAAAGGAAAGAAAGGGAAATTATGTATGTATAAAGGGAGACTATGTATGTATGTATATACAGGATAGCTAACATAGTTGTACTACTGACTTCTATCACTTTACTGAAAGGAACAGTTAACCATTAATTATTTGGTCAAACTTTCATGTCTACTTGTTTTCCTGAGAAACCACTTTGAAGATATCAGTATGTAATACAACAACCATTGAGAATTTCCTACCACTTTGTCTGCAACTCTGTATTGCCTGTATTGTTCTTATGCTATTTTGTAAATGGATGTCTGTTTGCTCATGTGTTTTCTTTCTTTTATTTTTAAAATGAATTTTTAAAAAATATAGGTTAATCTTCATCATCATAGTAACAATTATATTATTGTGTAACATCACATTCTACACTTTAAATATATAAAAGAAAATTTATTTTAAAATTCCTACAATACAAAGGGTGATCAAAATATATTGAAATTTAAAAATAACATTTTACAGTAAAAGACACATTGCCACTGATCCCCCTCCACTCCCTCCCCTTCACCTTGACCACCCTGATCTCCATGTCCTTGCCGCTTTCCGAAGCAGCTCTCAAAGTCCTCTTTCCTGAGTGTCCAAACAACATGCGATCACAAACACAGCGAGCACCATGCCAGTTGCCATCTAACAGAAATACTGCTCATAAAAATATCATGGTGCATCTGCATCTACCTTTTCACTGGATTTGGTACCTGCTACTTCCGGCTCTTCCCTAAAGTCAAAGTAATCATGAAAGGTACAAGTTTTAAATCATTTCCCAACACCCAGGCAGCCAGCACAGGACACCTAATGATGTGAAGGACTCCAGAGCTACTCCAGAAAGGAGTGAGAATGACAGGATTCAGGTGTTCAAAGCAAGGAACAATATTCTGAGGGGGCTAGTGACAATGCTTTCTTTATTAAAATAAATTTAAAATTTAAATATTAAGCATATTTCTTGTTTGAATCTCATAAACTATTGTTTAAAATCATGATTGTATTTCATAAAGTTTAATGTCTATGGGTGAATAAAAATCAACACCTGGGAGTCGGGCTTGGTGGCGCATGCCTGTAATCGCAGCACTCAGGAGGCTGAGCCAGGAGGATCATTGTGAGTTTGAGACCAGCCCGGGCTACAGAGTGAGCCCAAGGCCAGGCTGAACTGCATAGTGAGACCTTGTCTCAAGAAGAAAAATGAACACCTAGTATACCGAATATGGTAAATTAAAACACTTCCAGTTTCATTTATTCCTCAGTAAGAAAAAAGACAATAAAATTTGCAGAGAGAAGTGGATAAATGTCATTAGGTGACACGGTGGATCAAATCTGAGACGTTCAATATCAGCCCTTCAGGTGACTGTGGAAACAGCCTTGCTCTAACATTAACCCACTCCACCACCATTTTAACTTTCCTTGATGGAAACTTGCTCACTTTCTAGGAAAAAACCCAAATATTTAGTATTTGAAAAGCATGATGGCAATTTCAGAAAGCAGAGGTGTGGACTGGGTAGAGAAGGTCATCTAGGTAGAAACACTACTTGAGCGACCCTAGTGGGGAGGAGGTGACAGGGACGCACATGCCCTAACACTTGTCTAACCTCACACATCAGTACCCACCATGAAATTAGCCTGGATGAGTATTTGAAGGCCATGATGATTACAGGGATTAAGGTCACTTAAATTTGCCCGAATCATGTTTTGAGAATGTCTATATTCACACTACCGAGCTGAGGTTTTAAATTAGCCAGTCTATGCAGTAGTTCACACACAGATGATTTCTATCCCCATAATTAGCATGTTGCCCATGGATACATTAAGGAAGAGAATGGAGAACTAACGATTCTTCAGTGAAATACATTTATCACAAACACTTTAAGAAGTAGTCATGGATGGTGGACAAGCTGAGAGAAACCAAGCAACAAACATATATTTAGCCCGAAGTGGTAAAAGTGATCCTTTTCCTTTTCTTGTATTCTCTTCTTTAACATTTTGTTCTTTTCCTATCTACCTTATGTTTCACACTAGTAAAAACCACAGCACTGGAAAAACTTTTCTTGGGAACAGTTTTACCTGAAAAAGCATAGGTATGTCTGTATTTATATTTAAAATATTGATTGTTTTCTCTCAAAATACAGATGAACACAAAAAATAACCCCTAATTTTACCACATACTTGACTTTTGTGACAAATGCTAATAACAACGCAAAGCAATATGCAACACCAGAACACGTACGTAGCCTGAAAAACTGAAAATGCTCCCCACCTATTCCTCCCACCAGTGCCGACCCGTGCATTAAATCGCCCACTACAAGCTGTTTCTTTTGCTTCATTCCTTCACTGAAAAGTGAATTAATCCACATAGCTTGTTTTAAATGTATTTGCCCCAAAGAGATTTTAACATAATACTCTGCATCTTTCTCTTTTCCATTAAAAAGGATTTTATTGCATTGTTTTATTATGGTGCAATACCCCATCTCATTTGTTTATTACAGAGGGAGAGGCTAAATTATACTATGTTCATTTGTTCCCTTCCAATGAACAATTTGGTTGTTTCCAGCATTTTTCTCTTACAAAAATTTCTGTCATTAATATCCTTGAACATAAATTTTTGACAACTTTTACAAGTATGAATAGAAATTTTGCAGTGAGCAAAGGTTATAAATACTTTAGATTTTCATAGGTGTTGCCTATTGTCCTACAGAAAGAATTCAGCAATTCTTACATTCCACAAGAGTGCATGAGATAGCCTATACTGGGCCAGCACTGACAGAATCAAACTATTTTAACTTTTGACATCTTAATGGGAAAGAAATATAAACTGTTTATCCTAATTTTCTGAATTGAACATCATTTGCATGTAATTTATCGTCATTTGTAGGTTTTTAAAAAGCCTGGCTGTTTAGAAATTGGTCTGTTCATCTTTTCTTATTGACCACATAAACTTTTTGCAAATTAAGAAAATTACATTTTGCTATATGCATAAAACTTTTCCCTTATTTTTATTAATTTTTCAAATTTATTTTTGTAATTTATGTCAGGTTATGCAGAAGTTTTCTTGTGGATTTTACAAGGTCAAATTTTACAATCTTATGATCAATGGCTAAGCAGAAAGCCTTTCCATATGCCAAGACTGTGAATAGATCGACTCAAACTTTCCCAAGCTTTATTTATGGCCTAGTTTTAAAAAATCTCTCAAATGTTGGAACTAGTTGTAACTAAACATTTTTAAATTGTTTCAGTTAGCACATCGCCAGCACTTACTGAACAAAGCTCTTGGTGCTAGTGTAGCTTGTGCCCAGAAGTCCTTGGAGTTTAAGGCTTAAAGGTGGGGTCCTTGCTTGTGGTCCTACTGGGAGGTGGTAGACACTTCAGCCCTTGAGGTGGCCTGGAGAGTCAGAGCTGTGCCCTTGAAAGGGACAGTGGCCCCTTCTTCTCTGTGGCATTCACTTTTCAGCCACCAGGGAAGCACTTTACCACCTGTTCCTACAAAGATACCGTGCATCTCCACAGGCCAAACACACTGGGTCCACCCAACCATGGACTAGAACCTTCATAACTGTGAGCCAAAGTAATCCCTTCCTCTTTCTATTGATCTTGAGTTTTGGGTACAGTAACAGGAAATTTTTACCACTACTAGACCAAAAACTGAACTACATTACATTGTTTAATCAGTACATTTATCCTGTCAAAATCACCAATCTAATTCCTCTGGGTGTTTCAATATACAGACACACACATACACGCACACACACACACACACACACACACACACACACAAATTCTAGGTCTTGTTTACTCTCCTGACTATTCTGCATCACAAGTATTTTCAAAAAGAATAGAAAAATCATGTGGGTCTTTAAATTTGGGGGTCTGATTTTCTTCAGTTCTATATATGTTCTAGATAGAAGTCCTTTGTCTGAGGGATAACTGGCTAAAATTTTTTTCCACTTTGTGGGTTGTCTCTTTGCTCTGTTGGTGATATCCTTTGTTGTGCAAAAGCTTTTTAATAGGGTCAGATCCAAGTTATTTACTCTTTGTATTATTTCTTGTGAGGTTAGGGTTTCATTCATGAAATCTTTGCCTAAACCTATGTCTTCAAGAGTTCCGTCAATCAAGGAATGGATAAAGAAGATACAGTTTTTTTTATATAATAGAGTACTACTCAGCCATAAAGAAGGATACTTTTGAGTCATTTCTAGGTAAATGGGTGCAACTGGAGACTCTTAGAGAAATAAATTGGACACACATGTGTAAACATTACTTTGTTGCCCTGTTGTAAGAAACTGAAAGAGTAAGTAAGGACCAAAATGTACAATAAATATTGTGAAATGGGAAGAAATTGTTTAAATGAGCAAAAGAACTAAGATGGGAGAAAGAGAAAAGGGAGGAGGTGAAATGGAAATAATGATTAAAACATGGAAACAAAGCTTTATAAATAGGTAGGGAAGATGGGCTGAAGGAAGGAGAAGGGATAGGCAAAAAAAAAAAAAAAGAAAAATCAAAATGTATCACGTACAGGTATAAAAAAGCACAGAAGCATGGTACTGGATGACTAGGACGAGATCACTTTATTTACTGGTGTATGTATTTACTCAGTGTGCTATGATTGTGTGTCCCCTAAATGTTGAGAACAGGCAGCTCATCCCTGGCATCTACTGAGCACCTTTTTGTGCTATCTCCTTCATCACACAACTTACTTCCAACCATAGCACTTGTGTGCAAGTACTCATTATCTAATATAACAGATAAAATATAAACCTCAAAGAGGTGGTGTCTTCTGCAAAGTCACTGTCAAGTGGTAAGATAATGTTCAAACCTTTATGCATTAACCCTAAACCTGTGCTTTGTCCATAAAGCTGCAATTGTTACTTCCTGTGTTAGACGCAGGGAGTCACTTCAGGATATCACAGACAAAGCAACCAGGGCCTTCTCCAGGACTCAGCATCTCCATTAGAGGTAGAGCTTAAGGAGCTCACTAAATACTATCAAAAGTGGATTGTTCAGGTTGGTGTAAATAGACGCAGAGGAAGAAAAGCTAAGAAGAGTTCAGGTCAAATGGTGAAGGATTTTGGTTACTCAGCTATAGAGCTGTTAAAGTATTGAAGTTCTCATTAGGAGGGTCTGGTTTTTGTTTTTGTTTTTTTTCTGTGCAATTGCTGTTTTAATTTGACTAGGGCAAGGGTCATCCAAGTACTTTCTGCAGGGCTAATTCCACCTGTGATTTTGTTGTTGTTGTATAATAAATTTCATGGAAAACAGCCACACTTACCTGTTCACATGTGATCGCTGGCTGTTTTTGTACTATAGAGGCAGACTGGAAGGGTTGCACATGTCCAAAAAGTCTAAAAATTGTCCTTTTCCAAAAGAGCTTGCCAACCCTGAAAATGATATTTTCTCAAGACATCACCATAGATGAACTCCACACACAGATCAGTTTGTTTGTAGAAAGAAAACATCAAGTAAGGATTTCCAGCACTGATTGAAATTTGATCATAGGATTCGCTAAATCTTGGGACCTATGTTAGTCAGTTCCTTCATCCCTGGGACCGGTAACTGACACCCACAGTGTAAGGGGGAAGAAGTTCTTTGGCCTACAGCTGGCAGGCACGCGATCCACCGTCCGCTTACTTCCAGCAGGACAGAGCAGCAGCGGGGCGCCGCAGGGGAAAGCTGCCTCTGGCTCCTGACAGGAAGCAGGGAGTGAAGCAGGGGTTGGGGAGGGTCACCCCAGTGACCGCCTCTCCTGATCCGACCCCACTTGCTGACAAGTCAGCTCTGAGCCCCCTAAAGCCCCACCGGCGAGCGCATGAGGCTCTCAGGACCATCTAGATGTAGAGAATAATGTAACAATTTGTCCTAGTCCGTTTTCTGCTGCTGTAACACAATACCACAGACCACAAAAATGGTAACAGTAGAAGCAGTTAGCTCACTGTTGCAGGCGGCAGGAAGTGCGGGTTGAGCGGCTTCGTCAGGTGAGGGTTTGGGGCATCACGTGGCGGGAGCATAGCAAGGTGGGTTAAGTGAGAGGCACAGGGGCCGGGCCTCTTCCTCTTCCGGTCCCGGCACCCACGCAGCCCATCGTGCAGTCGTGTCCAGTCCCGTCACCTCCCGAGCCCCACCTCCGAACGCCATCCTCAGATGAATGTGGGGCTCGCTTAGGACACGGGAGCCTCCAGGGAACACACACATGCCACAGAACCACCCGGAAGTGCCTGGGCCGTGTGTGTTCACATTTGTACTTATTTAATTTTGCTTTATACTGACACCCTTTAAATCATCTGATGAGATTCAAAACAGGAAATAAAGATTGGAACATAGATTGATCAGTAAAGTTAGCCCAGAAGTGAGCCACATGACATCTTGCAAAATACTTCTATGCTTTGCTGTAATTTGACAAATTTGAGAAATTATCCAAGAGGTACACCAAGAAAAAAGGGACCCTAATATAATGAGAAAAATAACTCTGCTGCTGATATGCAAAGTAAGCTATTGTTGCTTAACTCAAGAGGAGACAGAATGGACGTGAATGGTGCTGACCACTTATTTGAGAGGTCCTCGTGAACACTTGAGTCCTTAGCTAATTATTGCAAGTTGCTCTGTGGTGATGTGATGAGGATCCTGTCCCTGGGCTGTCAGAGCCGGACCCCACTGTGTTCTCCAAACCCTGCATCTCCTGTCACAGCACCCGGACAGTGCTGGCTATTTTAGAGAATGAACTTTGTGGTCAAGCTTCTTTTCAAAGATTTTACTTATTTTCATTTTTGATGACTCAAATGCATTATTTCCTTGCTGTTAACATACTTTGCATTTAGAATGAGATACATAACAATGAGTCAGTGAAAAAGTAGAAACTACACTGTAAATTTGTCCAAAATTCAGGGGAATCACCTGCACACTCTGATTCTCTACTTCTTCTTCAAAGTTCAAGCAAAAGCATGAAATAAGCAAGACAGCACCTTCTGAAGAGTTAATGCCAGCTTCCGCGCCGGCTTCCTATAAAATAGTAATGCAAGTGCTGTGGTAATGAATGTGCCTACATGTGTTGAACACGGGAACCCTGCAGATGGCCCTTTATGTGGCATTCTGTAGTAGAGTTTATTAAAACAATATATTAATTTTGAGGAAGCTAAAAATAATATTTAAGTTCATCCCTTCGATTTGTGCTAGTTTTCTTCTGACTTTTTACCTGGAAGAAGGGAATATTTTGCAGTGAAAAGTGTTTGAAACCAGAAACTAAATTCCTGGGTCCAGGAAAAAGGTGAACCTCGCTCTGTTATTCAGGATAGCACAGGCAGGGTCAGGAAGCAGAGCCCGCGCCTTCCACGCCTTCCTCTCCTTCCTCTCGTGACTCAGAAATGCACTCCCTCATCTCAACTTACGCAGAGGAGTGACTGGAAATGCAGGATCCTTTGTATACAGTGTGGGGGGAGTTCGACCTCTCTGGTGTAGGAAAGCCAGTTCTCATTTACACCAGACCTGCCTAAAAGTCTCCAATTCGCAGACCCTCATTTGAATACACTATTCATGTGATAGTCTTTGGACCGCTCAAAAACGACAGCATGACCTCAAGATTTATTTTTCTAATGAATCTGTAATTCTATTGACAGATGTCTGTTATGATTTTATGCAAATATTAATTAAATTTGTTTTCTGCAAGATTTGCGATTTTGTATGATGTATTTGCTTATGACTCTATTAAATTAAAATTATCCTTTTGGAAATTAGTTAGTAAAAGTAGAGAGAAATGCTCTCTGGCAACCCTGAGTAAAATTCAAAACTCCCAGCGGTTCCCACAAAGCTGCAAAGGTGTGCTTGGAACTGCACCTCAGGCTGCATCCCAGAGCACCCAGCACGTTCTTCGGGAGTACCTCCCGAGTGCAAAGCTTTACACTACACACCTGGAGCTAAGAAAAGTCAAAAATAGCAAAACACTCTGCTGGTGTGTTTGTCGCTGGTGGCTAGGCTGTAGGACATGCTACCCTGAGATATTTCAAATTGAGGGAATTTGAGGAGCTTGAAGCAGGTCATAAAATCTGGGAAGGGAACTGTGATTTTCCTCTGAAGCAGGTGAAAGGTCTCAGCAGGGTGGGCGCTCTGTGTACACAGAGAAAGGAATGTCCTGATCCTGAAGACGCAGGTAACACAGGAAGGCTCCAGGAAAAAACCTCGCTAAGGTTTCCACGATAGCTACATCTGCTCACACTCTTACCTACCGTGTGTCTCTGGGACTCTCCACTCTTGGTCAGCCCTAGTACACACAACGTGCAGCCACTTCTGTGCTCAGCATCACTCACGAAAGCTCCTGTGGCACATAAAATAAACGTTAAACTCAGACCCTTTTTTCTTCTAGTCCATCTTCTGTTCTGGAAGCCACAGCCACACACGCAGAAGAGAGAAAGGACAGTTTTCACTGTACACCGTCCCCTCGAAGTGGGGTGTCATCTTGGAAGCCTGTTGAGGTCCCCTGGAAAACTGATAGGCATTCATGCTGATGGCCCCCAAATCCATATGCAAACCCCAACTCCATTGTGTTGGTTCGGAGATGGGGCCTTTGGGAAGCAGTTAGGGTTAGACAGCCACAGGCTGGGATCCTCAGGAGGACATGGGGGCTCTGTTAAGCTAGGACATCAGAGAGCTCATTCTCTTCTCCTGAGCACTCAAAGAGGAGATTGTGCAGCTCATGGAGAGACGTCTGCCACCTGCCAGCCGGGAAGAGACCTTGGTACCACACATCCAGAGGCCGGTCAAGTCCTCAGGTTCACCCAGGTGGACCACGGGGCTCCGTTCCAGCAAGGTTCTGCCGAGGGCAGGGTGGAGTCCTGGGTTTGCCCCCAGGGCACCTCCTGGTTCCGCTTTCAGCCTCATCCAAAATGGAATGGAATGGAGGGTGGAATAGAGGATGGAACAGAGGATGCAGACGCAAACCCACTCGCACGCAGCCATCTGACAGAGGAATCAAAAATGTGTGCTGGAGAATGACAGCCTCTTTAACAAGTCCTACTGGGAAAACCAGATCTCCATACCTAGTGTCTCTCACATCTTATAAAATCAATTCAAAATGGATCGGAGATCTAGGTATGAGACTTGATACTTCTAAAAGAAAACATAGGCAAAACACCTCCAGCCAAAACACACAGGCAAAGACTTCCTGGATGGATTCTAACAGCACAGGAAATAGCAAACAGGTTACATCAAGTCAAAGCAACAACAAACGGGATTATAACAAATTAAAAGGGCTCTATACAGCAAAGGAACAACCTACCACACAAAGAGAGAACCTACAGAGTCCTTGCCTGTTAGTCTTCCACAGGGCATCAATATTTAGGCTATATAAAGGACTCCAAAAAATTAACACAAAAGATAGCCTAATTGCTAAGTGCACAAATGAATTGAATAGACAATTCTCAAATGAAGAATCAAAAGTGGCCAAATAAGTACATGAAAATAATATTCACCATCTTCAGCCACCAGGGAAACACAAATCAAAACTGTATGAGGTCTGCCTCACCCCAGGTAGAATGGCTACTGTTAAGGATACAAAGGTTGAGGATGCCAGAGGAAAAGCTACACTGTTGGTGGGAATCTAAATTAGTACAACTGTTATGGAAACCACCATGCAGGGTTCCCAGAAAGCTAAAAATAGCTACCACTTGATCTAGCTGTGACACTCTCCGGTATATTCCTAGAAGAATGAAAGGGAGTGTATTACAGACCCAACAGCACGTCTGTGATTATTGCGCCCCAAATCACAATAGCTAAGGCACGGAAACGGCCTGAAATGTTTGTGAACAGATGAGTGCACAGAGGAAAGGTGGTATGTGTGCATAATCAACTGCTGTTCAGCCCTAAAGAAGAGCGAAACCATGGCGCTTATGGGGAAAAGGGCGGAACGAGAGCCCGTCACGTAAGGTGAAGCAAGGCTCTGGGTGCAGAAGGCCGGATGCTTCCCTTGTATGAGGAGTACAGGAGAAAAGAGGAGTGTGGAGGGAGTGAGAAGAGGATGGAGGTCATAAAAAATTACTAGAAACTGGATAACAGGAAACAAAGCTTTTGTGAAGGAAGGAAGGACAGGTAGAAGGATTGAAGGAGGGGCAGGGAGTGGGGCAGAAAGAGGTACAAATTCCCTATGATGAATGTGATCATTGTGCACACCTAAACTGTATCGTTAAAGGACGAAGATGCTGAGGCAGGAAGAGGTAATGGCGGCTACCAGAATATGTCACATGTGCACCCACACACCAAAGTGAAACCGACCGGACCGGATGACTAATACGGACCAGACAGGAGTAAACTTAGCCTGCTGGCACCTGGGTGTTGGATTTCCCAGCCTTGGGAACTTGGAGAAAGTGAGTGTCTGTGGGCTAAGCTGCCCTGTGCACGGTATTTTCTTAGGCAGCCCCAGATGACCAATCAGAAGCCAGTCAAATAAAAGATAAGAAAGCCTAAAGCTCAGTTCCACAACCAGGAGTTCATTTCTCCGGCACAGGCTGGTTCTCAGGGCTCAGGTGTGTCCTGAAGGCTGTTCATGTGATTTTGCTGCACAGCCGGGTCTGAGGAATCCCAGCCGTGGAGAAGTGGAACCTGTCCTCCTTTGTAGTCCAGTGGGTGAGACTCAGGGCCTGCAGGGGAACAGAGCAGGGTGCAGGGCCATGCGGCCCCAAGGCTGTGCATCTCCTGTGGAAAGCATGGCAGCTTCGGTGCTCAGTGACTTCTTTTAATACTCCATGTTTGTTGAGAGTGCAACTTGGCTTCTCCACAGAAAACCTTCTTTCTTCCCACTTTATGAGGTCAGGAGATTGAAACCTTGTCAGGAGTCACGGGACAGCAGTGCGGAAACCCACAGGGTGATAGACGCCCTGTCCCCATGTGTGTAGGGCCAGGAGACCAGAGCCCTCAGCCGTACGGGGAGCTAGAACAGGAGTATGTGGCTCGGGTTTCTAGTCAGGGTGGGGACTTCTGTGACCGTCACTGAAATGTGTGTATGGATTTAAGCATTTAAGCAGGAATGAGCCCTTAGTTTTAGGAATCAAAGTCTGTGCTATCATTAAAGAAGTTTTTGTTAAAGAATAAAAGGGAAAGCAGTCTGTGTGCTCCTCGCCCCTTCTCAGTAATTACCATGTGTATCACTGCAAGAAAACGGACATCGTTCCCCCACCCCATCCAACTACCCGGGAGGGGTTGAACATTGCCCTGGCTAAGGAGCACTGTAAGGAAAATTCAGTAAAGAATTTACAGCATTTCTAGTCCCTGAGGAGCAGAGCTGAGGTGGGGCTGCGTACACGTACAGAACACAGCACTGCAAAGTCACTACTGCACCCGTTTTCTGTGATGTTCACACGTCGTAATGCTTTCATAGGTGCCCATAGAGAAGACTGAAGTGGAGACTGCTTAAGGAGCAGGTAAGAGTGGCCAGAGCCCTTCATTTGTAAGTGGGTGGGGTATGGTTCTTGTGGTCAGTGCTAAAGGGTTTCCACCTGAAACCTGCAGTCCCCTGCTGTTGAACTAAAGGAAATGGGCTCATTCTCCACCCCAACCCCATTCTCACCATCAGTATTTAGACACACCCTTAGCACAGCTCCTGTGGAAGTGATAAACGGTGGGTTGCTTAGGGATTCTATGCACCTGTTTCAAGCCCTCTGTGACAGTTAATCTTAGCTGTCAACTGGGAGGGGCCGGGAACATTGGACAGCAGGTTCCTGGGTGTCCCGAGGGTGTCCAGAGACAGTGGGCACGGGGTCAGCAAGCTGGATGCTGGGGACACACAGAAGGGGGAGGGCGCCAAGCGGGAGCCTGGCTCCGCCTCCTGAGCAGGTGGCTCTGTGCTGGTGCCCAAGCCTAGGGGTATGAGAGCCCCGTTTCCTCAGCCTCAGTGAGGACTCGCACCAGTGACTCTCCTGCTGGCTTCCAGCCCTGCAGCTTCGCACCCCTGCTGTTCTGTGGCTTCCAGCTCTTTGTACAGGGAAAGCAGCTCCTGGTTCCCAGCTCTGTGGCTGTCAGATACTGCTGAGGGACCGGGAACCCTCTGACCAGGTGAGCTGGCTGGTTAAGTCCCCTCTAGGACCACATATGCAACCTGTCAGTGCTGTCACTCTGAAGATACTGAAGGTGCCCTCAGAGCACAGGAGAAAGAAAACGTACATGCTTACCCTTGCCTTCTCTCCAGAGTTGTCCCAAAAAGAATAACGTTAAGAAAGAGAACAGTGAAGATGGACTGCATTTACCTGTTGTTACCAGATATCCATGACTAAAATCAGACCTGGAGATGTTTGAGTTAGAAACCCAGGTTTCTTGAACACAGGGCCTCTCCCAGTTGGCCCTAGGGGTGGCAGGCTCATGAGCAATCAGCACCTCCTGGATCTCATTAGATCCTTAGCTATGCTGACTCTCTGTCATCCCAGGCCTGGGGAGTTACTGCAGGAACCCAGCAGTCCAGGCTTCAACCCACCCTGCCACGATTTTAATGCAGGCTCCAATGTAAGAATAGCTGCTGTCAAATAGCATCTGCTGTGGCAGGTGGAGGGGCTGCTGTGGAAAGGGAGTCACTCGCCAGGGCCAGCTGGGGATTATAGGAGATTCTTGGCCTACAGAGCCTGGGTTCGTGCAGGAGCGAGACAGGCAGGCATTGCTGAGGGCCAGTCCAGGGTGGTAGTCAGGATCCCAGACGTCAAAGCCAGGTTCTCAGACTTGATCCCACCTTGCCACTAGGAAGCCTTATAGCTGAGAGCAATCTCCTTGAACTATCAGAGTATTTTACTCAAGGCATTGTTACGGGGACTTAAGATTTAGCATTTATAAAGATTTATAGTATTGCTTGGCATAGAGTGCTATAAACATTTTTGATATTACTTTATAGCTATCCATATAATATGTAATTTTGGGGCTGGGGATATAGCTCAGTGGAATAAGCGCTTGCCTAGCAAGCGCAGGGTCCTAAGTTTGATCCCCAGTACCGCAAAAAAAAAAAAAAAAAAAAAAAATATATATATATATATATATAATATGTAATTTTATATTGGATTACTGGAATGCTTTACTCCAATTATACCTTATATGTTACCTGTTTTATACATGGAGGCACTGAGTCTTAAAACATTTAAAGTATGAACTTGATGAGTAAGAATCCTTTTGAGGTAAGAATCAGAGAACCTAAGCTTGTATATCTGATTTATTTCGCTTAACATGTTCTGACTTGGATCCATTTACCTATAAAGACCTCGAGTTCACCTTCTCTTTTGTGTATAAACCCATTTCCCTCAGGAATAGCTCAGGGCTTTAGCCTGGACCCAGGAATCCAGTGGGGGAGTAGTCAGATCACCTGATCTGCATCACCTTTTCCCAGGGAGGGGAAAGAAAACACAATTTTGCAATAGAAATAAAAGAAGATCACAGGAGAGGAGGGAAAAGGAGATGAAGGGAGGAGAGAAGAAGAGAGAGGAGGAGAGGAGAG
>PVLD010007093.1:46097-94498 GCA_004027595.1 Dinomys branickii | reverse complement strand
TCACTGTGTAGTTTGGGTGGCCTTGAACTTGAGTGATCCTCCTGCCTCAGTCTCCTGAATGCTGGTATCACAGGTGTGTGCTACCAGGCCCTGCTGAACATTTTCTTCCTACTTTAACTTCTTTAACTTTCTTTCCTTGTTTTGTTTTTTTTTTTGATCCCATTATGTTGCCCAGGCGGTTTCAAACTCCTGGCTGAAGTGATTTTCTTGCCTTAGCTTCCCAAGCAACTGGAACGACAGGTATGCAGCACTGTGCTCAGCTTTTTTAATTTTTAATTTTTTTTTCAGTCTTTTTGAGACAGGGTCTCACTATGCAGCATGGCCTTCAGCTGACTATGTAGCTCAGGCTGGCCTCGAACTCACAGCAATCCTCCTGCCTCAGCCTCCCACGTGCTGGAATTACAGGAGTACACCACCATGCCCGGCTAATTTTTAATTTCAAACATGGAAAAAAATCGAAGCTAGAGTATAATGAACATGAGCATAGCTACCATTTAGATGTAAGAATGACTTTTTTTCTTTTGGTACTGAACTGAGAGCCTTTACACTAAGCTACATCTGCAGTTCTTTTAAAATTTTGTATTTTCAGACAGGGCCTCATGAAGATGCTAGATTTCCCAGGGTGGTCTTGAACTTAAAACCTGCCTGCCTCAGCCTCCCAAGGTTCTGGGATTACAGGGGTGTGCCACTGTGTTCAGCTTTATCTATTTATATAGCTATTTCTCATTTATTTATTGGCCCACTTGAAAGGACTTTGGGACATCCCAACATTCTACTGCTATGTACTTTAGCCTGCTTCTTCTAAGCATAAGACTAATTTTGTCATCAAGGTACAGAAAGTCTGTCAGACCCATGTTTATTCTTCAGAATATTTCTATTGATGAAGTATTGATTTTAATTTTATGAGTTTCATTATATTAAACAATGAGTGCTTAAGAGGAAAAAAGTCACAAAAATAAAGTATCGAGTTTTTAGTATTTAGGGTTTATAAAAACATCAAAATTTTCAACATCAACTGGTTTTTGGTATGCAAAGTCTAAAAAAGAACTTCAGAAATGAATTTCTGTATAAACTGCAATGAAAATACCAATAGCACTCTACCAAAAAGTCTTTACTTCGATTATCATGCCTAAGTCAGTCTGTACCCATTCCATGCACATGCTTCGCTTACACTGACTGCACGTCTTCTGCTTTCCTGGCCGTTTTGTAGGACATATGTGACATCTCAGTGGTCTTGCTGGTTTTTTTCAGGAGGTTCTTATTACTTTTTGCAGTGTGCAGTTAATGGGAACATTAAGTATCAAAATAAATTATAAAATTTTTAATATATATTTGCATTTAGAATAGACGTCAACATTTTTACATCAGCTGTGTACTTGCTTATAGAACCTAAAAGATAACACCAGAAATAAGTTCCTATATGAAAATAAGCTTTGCAAAAAAAAAAAAAAAAAAGCAGAAACAAAAACAAAAAGAAAAAACAGTTTAGAGCCAGGAGTGGTGGCACACACCTGTAATCCCAGCACTTGGAAGGCTGAGGCAGGAGGATTGCCATGAGTTCGAGGCCAGCCTGGGCTATATAGTGAGACCCTGTCTCAAAAACAAAAAATTAAATGAGAAAACCCCAAAATGAGCTTTGCTTCAACTGCCACACCCAAGGCAGTCTTCACACATGACAACTGCATGTTGTATGCACACGTCACGCTTATACTGACAGCACCTGTGCTTAACTTTCCTTACTATGTGGCAGTCACGTCATCTCTCTTCTCTTCCTGTTTTGTCAAGAGCTTCCCACTATATTCTCCAGCATGCACTTTACAGGGAAATAAGATGTTAATAAAATAAAATATCAAATATGTAACGAGTGCTTAGAATAGGCATTAATATTTTCACATCATCTGTTTACTTGCTAAAAACCTAGGAGAGAACCTCAGAATAGAAAGCTATGTGAGCTACAATGTAAATACAAAGAGAAGCCCACCACAGAAATAAGCTTTGCTCCCACTGCCACACCTGCGGCAGTCGTCACACACGACAACTCCACGTTCCATACACAAGCATTGCTTACACTGATAACACGTGTGTTTTGTTTTCCTGTCCTTTTTTTATTTTAAAGAGAAAAGAATAAAAACAAATTAATGAATATAAAGACATAAACAAAACACCACAAAACAATACAAATGACACAGAGTTTCAAACAAGCTGTTAGGAAATTAACAATGGTTGTTGTATTACATACTCATCTTCAAATTACTCAGATAACCAGATATAGGCATGTAAGATTGATCAAACAATTAAACATTAACTGGTCCTTTCAATAAACCAATGGAAATTACTAGTACAATTATCTTAGCTATCTTGTATATATATATATATATTTTTCCCCCCGTCCTTTCTTGTAGGGCACAGTTGACATCTTTTTTTGTTTTCCTGTCATCGTAATAGGTCTTCGAGATGCTGCGCCTGCCTGTTCACCTGTGTGCCCCACTATTTTTTCCATAGTTTTCTGGGCAGAAACATTTTGTTTTTCTTCTGCTGTAAATGTTCCCTTACAAGCTCCAGTCCCAGTCCTCTAAGAGCATTTCTCCGTGATATTTTGCGCTTGTTATTTTCTTTGTAAGCTATCAAACTATTCATGCCACACATGTTTAGGGTCGAGCAAAACACAACCATTGGCCAATGCTTTGTGTTTCCAGTGACGTCATAGTTGCTGCGTGACTCATCGACAGCATCTGCTCCACCTCTGGTCTTCTCGTTGAAAGTCTCCATCTCAGGCTTCCGTCTTGTGGAGGTTTCCCCGTCAATATTTCCACCATGGTGACGTGTTGACATTAGCAGTACCAGTTTGCTTTTCTTTGCCAGATAGGAGGCCAATGTTATATCCTTCTGAAATCGAAAGCGTGTACTATACAATTCTCTGTTTTGAAATTTCAACATTTCTCTTGGAATTTCTGCTTTGTTCCTGTACACAGTTCCCGTGCTGGGCAACTTGGACTGTGTTAACAAATGTAACATCAATTGGAAACTGGTAAAACAACTGTCCAGTGTCACATTTCAATTAGTTTGGGAGATGCAAGCAACACGTCTGTTCACACCATCATTTGGTTTATTACTATACACATTACCTCATATCTACATTGAAAGCGTGGTAGGTCTTCGCATCTACAGGAGCATAAATTTTTATGCCTTTTTTTTTTTTTTTTGCGGTACTGGGGATCGAACTCAGGACCCTGCGCTTGCTAGGCAAGCACTTATTCCACTGAGCTATATCCCCAGCTCCTTTTATGCTGTATTTTGACCCACTGCTTTTCCATAAGTCTTTTACACTCCTGTGATCACCATGAGAAATTCATGCTAAGTACAGCAGACCTAATGAATGTTTTCAATTCAGCTAGTGAGGTGTCGTACTAAATACATTTTTGAATATAGCTATTGGTGCATACAGAACATTTTACTTGCATTTCAGCCTTTATGTGGTTCACAGCAGTTGTAGCATTTCATCTGTTACAACTTCCAATATTGAATGGCAGTGCTGGCATTCTGTCCAGTTAGGTTTTCCTCCTGCAAAGACCCTCACTGTATTTTGAGACCCAGTTCTAACACTACATCATTCCATCTGGTTGCATGACCATTTTGCAACATTTTGACTAGTCAAATATGTACTCACATATTTTTTCTGTTTTCTTTGTCATCTGAATCAAGGAGGTCTGCATTCCCCGTGTCTGTGTCAGTGGATCCTTGCTCCATTTCGCCGTCACAGGAGCTTTGGCTCACGTGGCCAACGCCAAAGTCATCATCGACGTTGTCGGCATTATCGTCATCCGCCCACCCCGCTCTTCTGTTATGAAGGCGTGCGTTTTACCGTAATGGCTCATCGTCATCATCCATGCACGAGTAATCTGATGATTCACTCTTGACCTCCTCCAGAACTCGCAAATCTGGCTTTTCGTGTGCCATTGTACTGAATCGGACTACTTCCACTAGAAAAATCCAAAGAACACTTTTTTTTTTTTTTTTTTTAACAAATCCTGGGGTGGTGTGGGTCTATTAGACCTTCTGTGAGTCTTGGGTAAACACACAGAAAACAAATTAACCAGAGCATATAGGTGGGTTCAAATCCCATTTTGACACTTTTGTACCCGTGCACACTCCCTGCCGTTCATCCATACCAAGTGTGTAAGCACATAGATACCATCCTGTGTCCCTCAGGGAAAAATACCGAGATGCACAGCCCGGCACTGTTCCACTCAACTACGCATTTCCAGTAGGAAAGAGAGGAGGGCTGGGGATATAGCTCAGTGGAATAAGCGCTTGCCTAGCAGGCGCAGGGTCCTGAGTTCAATCCCCAGTACCGCCAAAGGGGAAAAAAAAAAAACCCAGTAGGAAAGTGAGGGCTGGGCCCGCTGAACCCAGGCTTGTGTCCTAAGGGTTGAGGACAGAGACACCCTTCTCCGTAACCACAAGCATGGGGTATGAGGGGCAATGAAGTTATTTCCTATTACCAGCTGCTATCTGGTCCATGTTCAAATTTCTATCATTGTTCCCCAAAATGTCTTTTACAGCTGTTTTATTGAATCAGGATCGAGGGCTGGAGGTACAGCTCAGCGGGCTAAGTGCTTGCCGCTGAGCACTAGGGCCCTGAGTTCGATCCCCGGTCCCGGGAAAAAAAAAAAAATCAGGATCGAATTAAATTTCAACACATATTGCATTTGTTTATTATGTTTTGTTAGTCTTTTTGAATCTGAATAATCTTTCCAAGATGCTGCCTTTTCTTTTTCTTCTCTTCATCTTTTCTTTTCTATTTATTTATTTATTTATTTTTTGAGACAGGGTCTTGCCCTGTCATCCAGGCTGGCCTTGAATTTGCCTTACAGTCCAAGCTGACCTCAAATTCAAGATCTTCCTGCAACAGCCTCCCAGAGTGTTGGAATTACGGGGCACCATACTCTACAGAGCTTCAGTTTTTTTTTTTTTTTTTTGAACTGGGAATTGAATGCAGGACCTTGCGCTTGCCAGGGAGGTACTGTGCCACTGAGCTATATCCCTGGCCCCAGAGCTTGACTCTTGGGTAGTTTGTAGACTGTTGCTCGTCTGATTGTCATCTGTGGTGTTAGCATGTTTCGCTCTCCACTCTTTTTCCCATGTAGGTGGAGGTCAGATCTAAAGACACGACCGAATTCAGGTAATGCTTATCTGTCACCTGATGGTTCTAGCATCTCCTGATGGTCTTTGTCTTCCTTTCTTCACTGGGGGTTGCAAGAGGGTGAATTTTAACAATGCTCTTTTTCCTTCAACATACTTTTGTAAATTTTCCCTCATCCCCTGGAAATGAACCACAGGCACTCTTAAATGCCTAACCTTTTTTGTTTTTATTTATTAGTTTGTATATTTATTTATTGGGTCTTTGAGACAGGGTCTCAATAGCAAGCCCAGGCTGGCCTTGAACTTGTAGAAATCCTCCTGCCTCAGCTTCCTGAGCACTGGGATTACAGACATGCACTACCATGCCCAGCTCTAGCTGCCTAATAGTTTGCTGATTTTCAGCGTAGGCTGATGTAATAATCACTTCCAAGGGTGACAAGTGATTTTTTTTTTAAATAAAATAGTCAAGAGAAGTCAGGTGTGCTGGTGTACACCTACAATTCCAGGATCTGAGAGGCTGAGGCAGGAAGATTGCAAGTTTGAGCCAAGCATGGCCTATTTAGAATTTAGCAAAACCTGGACTCAAAATAAACAAACACAAAAAGGACTGGAAATATAGCTCAGTGGGAGAGTGCTGGGTTCAGTCCCCAGTAGTGCAACAAACAAACTCATTAGAATGCTTGGATTTTTATTTACTTAATACTTTGCATTAGGTGCTGGGTGTGGTAGCTCACGCCTGTAATCTCAGCACTGGGGAGGCTGAGGCAGGAGCATCATTGTGAGTTTGAAACTGGCCTGGGCTACAAAGTGAGCTCAAGGCCAGCCTGAACTGCATAGCGAGACCCTGTCTCAAACAGACAAAAACAAAACCCCTTTGTATTAGGCTATAATCATTAGCATTTTTAATGATGAAGTTGTCTTTTCTTTTTTAAGTTTTTGAGACAGGGTCTCACTGTGTAGCCCAGACTGCCTTTAAAGTCACTATGTATCACAGGTTGGCCTCAGATTTGTGGCAGTCTTTCTGCCTCAGCCTCCCTGTGCTCTGTGTGATTTTGAAATTCGTCCAGGGCTCAGCAAACCATAGCAGGAGGACCCAAGTTGGACTGTGGGAGATTTTTTTTCTTTTATTAAAACTTGTGGAAACTTTAATCTGATAACGTACTACTTGCTACATTTGTGTTTTTATTATTATTTAATTTTATTTGCTTTTTGAGACTCAATTCTATTGTGTTTTGAGGTTCTCGCTATGCAGCCCAGGTTGGCCTCAAATTTTTTCTGCCTGCCTCAGCCTCCCAAGTACATGACAGGCATGCACCACCATACCCGGCGACTTGCTACATTTGAACAGACATGATCCAAAATACCCACAGTAAGACATATGTTCAACTGCAGAGCCCAGGTGCTCAGCACAGAAGCCTTTCAGTAAGGGGGCACTACCTTCACGCAGCACAACATGGAAACCGGAAGATGGTCCACAGAGCTGGGATTTTGCTAATATCCTGTGGTTTCTAATTGTAAACTCTTTAGCCTGGGAACCAATCTTAATGGTTGCCAACCCCCTCATCACTTTAATCTGTATCAAGGAGCAGAAATTGTTTTGTTTTCTGAGCAAGATCTCACTATGGAGTCTAGGCTGCCCCAAACTTTCATTCCTCTTTCTTTTCTTTTTTCCTCTTTTTTTTTTGAAGGGGTGGGGATAGGATAGGGTCTCACTTACATAGTGATTCCTAGAGGAAGGAGACAGGGAGGAAGAACAGTGGGAGACTGGATAACAGCAACCAAAATATAGAGAGCTAGGAGAAATAAACCTAGTGTTCTATAGCCCCACAGGGTAACTATAATCTACAACAGCGTGTTATGTTATTTGTTTCTAGTGTTTTTAAGACAGGTTCTCACTTTGTATTCCAGGCTGCCCTTGAACTCCTGGCCATCCTCCTGCCTCAGCCTCCTGAGTGCTGGGATTATAGGTGTGCGCCATGATGCCCAGCTGACTGTACTTTTTATTTTATAAAGAACTAGAAAAGAGTGCAAAGACCCCCAATACAGAGAAGTGGTAAATGTTTAAGAGGCTGGAAATGCTAATTACCTGATTTGATTATTACACATTGAATACATGCATCAAATTATCACACCATATCCCATAAATATGCATAATTGTTGTGAGTCAAGTAAGGGATTCGGGGCTGGGGGTGTAGCTCAGTAGTGTGTGCTTAGAATGTAAGAAGCCCTGGTTTCCATCCTCAGCATCACCAAAAAAATTTTGTGAGTGGCTATAAATAAACTTTTAGCCAAGCATAGCAGACCACACCTGTGATCCCAGCACTTGGGAGGCTGAGGCAAGAGGATCTCCTTGAGTTCAAGGTCAGCCTGGGCCCTATAGGGAGACTGTTGAAAGAAAGAATGAAAGAAAGAGAAAGTTTTATCACAGCACAGCTCCTGTCACTCATTTGCGTGTCTTCAAAAGCTATCATTACGCTATGCTCTGCAAAGCCTGAACTATTTACTCTCTGTTTTTTTTTTATGGAAAGGTTTGTCAACTCCGTGTCTAGGGTGACTTTTTTGGGGGGTGGGGTATTGGGGCTTGAACCCAGGGCCTTTGCACTGCACTACATTTCCAGCACTTTTTTATTTTATATTTTGAGACGGAGTCTTACTAAATTGCCCACGCTGGGCTTAACTTGTAACCCTCCTGCCTCAGCTTCCCAGAGTGCTGGGATCACAGGTGTGCGCCGCCATGGCTGGCAGGCTGTAGCTTCTTGTTGCTGCACTGTGTCCCTTGCTCACTCACCTGGTCCTTGGGCTCCATCATCCCAGGGACCAAGGTCCAACCAAGAGCCCCTGGGCACTCACAGGTGCCAGTGGGTCCCACAGTCCCAGAACTGGATCCTCACAGCGTTTCTGTAATATTGGCTCCATTTTCCAGACACGGGCACTGGGGTGGAGCCTGGGCCAGGCTGCAGCTCTAGGCACCTGTGCCGCGGCACCTGCGCCCTCCCCGCTGCACCCTCCTGCCTGGCAGTGCCCTCTGCCAGCACCCCGCCTCCCTCGTTTGCACCGCCCTAATTTCTGCCCTTCTGATGAGCGTAAAATGCTCCCTTTAATGTCATTTTGATTTGCATCTCTCTGATATCAGCTGAGTTTGAATCTTTCTGGGATCTAGGCTCTTACCTGTTAATTTGCCTCTCGAAATCAGTCTAGTGGTTTTTTTTTTTTTTTTCTAAACAAGGTGAAAGGAATATTGTAAGAAAGAGAGTCACAAGCTTGACATCCTTCCCACAGCCACCTTGGGGCTAGAAGTGGCTCTAGAAGTGGCTCACACAGATCTTGGTGTAAGGAGCCTCACCCATATGTCCATATGTCCATACCCCCTGGAGGTGAAGTTCAAGCCCCTCATCACCCATGCAGTCCCTCCTCCATCACTCAAATGCTGGAGCTTGGTTTTCTTTTTTTTTCTTTTTTTTTTTTTTTTCCGGTACTGGGGATCAAACTCAGGACCCTGCGCTTGCTAGGCAAGCGCTTATTCCACTGAGCTATATCCCCAGCCCTGGAGCTTGGTTTTCTTCTCGGTAGGGTGGAGGATTCTGGGAGAATTTGAGTGGGCGGCACAAAGATTCTCTATCAGAGTTAGCTACTCTTTTTTGTTTGTCTGTTTTTGTGACAGAGTCTTGCTATGTGCTTCATTCTAGCCTCGAACAATTACATAGCCCAGGTTGACCTCAGACTTGAGGTGACCCTCCTGCCCTCGCCTCCCCAATGCAGTGTTAGCATTACAGGTACAGTTAGTGTGTATAAGAAGGACCAGGCCTTACCCCACCCCCTTTCCCTGGGCGGCACCACCAGATGCCCTAGTGAGACAATTATGAGAGCCAAGGAGACTCCCAGGTGCAAGGGGTGGCAGGAGGATTCCCTGGTCCCCTGCCTGCTACAACGCACCCCAAACAGCAGGGGTGGAGCCCCCAGGTTACTCCCACACCTCTGAGCACAACTGGCTCCCCTCACTTCTCAACAGCAGCAGGAGGGCAGAGACCTCCAGGCCCTGGGTGAAGCTACTCTAACTGGCAAGTCCTCATGCCCATGTAGACTTGGGGCTCCTGGGATTTCTCTGGTGGAGCAGAATTTCCCTCTGGAAAAGCTGAGTTCTGACACTGTTTACCCGGTGTCACAGGAGACCCTGGAACATACTAAAGCTCTCTGACATCATCCTGTTATTTTCTTTTTCCATTTCTCATGAGCCCTCTCCCAGAAGAGTGGGGAGCAATAAGACCAGCTAATTCTAGTGGGGCATGGTGGCACATGCCTATAATTCCAGTACTATGGAGGCTGCGGCAGGAGACCATCCAAGTTGCCCATAGTGATTTAGCAAGACCAGCCTGGGCGACATAAGCAAGTTCAAGGCCAGTCTGCACTACATAGTGAGACTTTGTCTCAAAAAAAAAAGAACCAAAACACCCCAAAACAAAACAAAAACAAAAAAGGTGGGAGTTGCTGAAGATATAGTTCACTGTGAAGGTCCTGGGTTCAACCCCCAGAATTACAAAACAAAACAAAACAAAACAATGATGAATGTAAAAGATATCTGAGACCTGTGTTGTAGTAACAGTCACAGGATACAGAGACATCCATGGTTTCTGTCGGGGACAGTCACGATGATAGTCCTGTGGCTTATTGACTATATATCTAGGGTGGAATCAAATGCTGGATTTCGGTTAGAAGTTAGTGAAGATAAAGGTGAGCTTTTTTACCCCCATCCAAGTCCCAGAAGCCCCTGAATTCTTCTGTGCCCTGAAGGATGGACCTCAGGAAGAACTCTGAGTTGGAGGCTCCCAGTCAAGTGCTCAGAGCCCTGTGTGACTCAGGGCATTGCCAACAAATACAGCTCTTAGCAGCAGAAAAACCGGCTCTGCTCCTTGAAGACAAGGAGGGTCAAGGTTGGCCATCTGCTCCGGGAGGGGCACCTTCCTCCCTGGCATGGACTGAACTGATCTCACTGAGCGAGAACAGAACGAAGACTTGTTTCTGTATCACCACGCATGGGCCCTTCACTTCCTGCTCTTCGGGCCCAGAAGCATTTAGTTGCTTTCTGTGTTTTGCAACTGACCAACCAGGGAGCCGGACCAAGTGGACAATGGCTTGATTCAATCCCCCTCCTAAGGTGGTAGGGGTGGTGCGGAACCCTTCAAGATGGAGGAGTTCCAAATGCCTGGCAAGCTTGGAAACTGGAATTAATCTTTTTTTTTTAATTTATTAATCTTTGACCTCTAAGTATCAGAGGAGACCAGTGAGTGGGTCAGTGGTTTCCGCTTTTGAAAAACCGGCTCCGTGGGTAGAAGAGTGTTTGGTTTAGAAAGGATTTCACCATTTGTCATTTGCAAGTGAGGGAGGGCGTTAATAAATAAAGCCCTGGTGAAAACCCTGTGGGGGCTGTGACTTGGCCAACTCTCAAATGCTGTTGAGTAAAAGCAATCTGGAAAAAAGCAATTTTCCTGAATGGAGAAATGAAATTTGAACCCAATTGAAAAGACCCAGACAAAAATGCTTTCCTAGCAATATTCAAGACAGGAGGCCCTACTGTGTGCGTGTGTGTGTGTGTGTGCGTGTGCGTGTGCGTGTGCGTGTGCGTGTGCGTGTGTGTGTGTGTAATGGGGTTTAAATCGCTAAAATAGGAATTGAGCGTGGTAGCACACACTTTAATCCCAGCGCACTAGGAGGCTGAGGCAGGAGGGATGACAAGACCCCAGTGAGACCTCATCTCAAAATTTAAAAAATTAAAAAAGGGCTGGGATGTAGCTCAGTGCCAGGGGAAAAGTTGTCAAACTAGGGGAGAAGACCTGCCTTTCCATCTGTGTCCTTGTCTATTTTTGAGGTTTTAACGTCTTGGGGGCTCCTGCGGGCTCGCTGGAGTGAGTTGCATACTGTACTGAGGATGTTTGCTCCAGCCTTGCATCCCCGGGAGAGATCCCTGAGCAAGTTTAACCAGCTGTGTGTGCCGCTCATGTTTGCTTGTTTGGTGCAACAAGGACCTTCCATCGGTGTGCGAACTACTCTGGGCATAGCCAGCTTCCCATATCGCTGAGGGCCAAGTTGCACCTGCACAAAAAGAAAAAACAGTTTTTCACCTGCAAGGGGTGTTAGGAACCAGCTGGTTGGAACTTCCCCTTTTGCAAAGGCATTGATTTGCTGGGATTTTTGGGGTGGGCTGGGGTGGGGTGGGTGGGTACTGGAAATCAAATTCAGAACCTCATGCTTGCCAGGCAGGCACTGCACCACGGAGCTAAACCCCTGGCCCATTGCTGGGTATTTTTCCTAACAAAATACCACTGGCAGAGTGGCTTTGACACTAGATATTGTCTCTGCTCTGAACCTGAAAGCCAGAGGTCAAAGTCCCCAGGCTGGTGTCCCCCAGGGGCCCTCTCCTGGCTTTCCAAGGGCATCTTCTCCCGGTGGCTCCAGCATCCTGTCCCTGTGCACTTGCCCGAGGCTGCCTCTCTTCTCACAAGGACACCAGGCAGGTTGGGATGTTGCCTCCCTAGCAGCCTGGTTTTCACTTAGTTACTGCTTCAGAGGCCTTAAATGGAAATCCAGCTGTGTTTTGGAGTGCGGAGGCTGAGGCCACAACATGTGAACTTGGGGGACACAACTCAGCTCCTAACAGGGTCACAGAAAGCTAGGGATTTGCCCGAGCTGGTTAGCTGAAGACCTGAGGCCAGCTTGCTTCCTGACCTCGCATCTGCCTGTTCTTTTCATCTGTATGCAGCTTTGCTTTGTGGCACGAAGCATCAGCTTTTATTTATTTATTTATTTATTTATTGGCATTTTGGATTGAATCTAGGTCTTTTGCACTGAGTCCCCCCCTTTTATTTGTCTTTTTGAGACAGAGTCTCACTATGAAGTTCAGGGACATTACATTTTTTTTTTTTTGGTACCAGGAATTGAACTCAGGACCTTGTACTTTCCATGCAGGCACTGTACCACTGAGCTATCTTCCCAGCTCACTATGCAGTTCAGGCTGGCTTTGAGCTTACTTTGTAGCCCACGTTGGCCTCAAGCTCACAATGATCCTCCTGCCTCATTCTCCCGAGTGCTGGGATTACAGGCGCGCACCACCACGCCTGGCTCCCCTTTTATAAAAAATTAATTTCATTTACTTTTTATCCCAGGCCCTTTTTTGTTGTTTTACTTTATTTTTTATTCCAGGCCCTTTTTTATTTATTTTGTTTTTAAAATTTTGAGAACTGTGTGCGCTGGTGCACACCTGTAATCCTAGCACTTGGGAGGCTGAGGCAGGAGGATTGTTGTGAGTTCAAGGCCAGGCTGGACTAGAAAGTGAGTTTAAGACCAGCCTAAACTGCATAGTGAGACACTCTCTCAAAAAGACAAAAAAAAATTATTTTTTGAGACAGGGTCTTGCTAAGTCATTAGGTGACCTAGGCTGGGGCTTGACCTGTGATCCTCCTGCCTCAGCTGCCATCATCGTATACAGCCAGCAAATTTTGACTTCTACTGGAAGTGTCTGGGAAGCCTGGCCTTGCAGTGTGACTGCCCTCCCAGTTAAACGGGCATCTCTGCTTTTTTCCTTGTTCCCAAAAGAGGCAGCCTCCTCCTGCTGAGGCTGAGGCCCCTCCCTGCCTCTTTGAGCCCAAGGTGGGGCAGCTCAGTGGCACCTCACTGTGCATCCCCTTTGATCACCCTTCTGGTCCTGAGCGCCCAAGGCTAAAGCAATTAACCTCACAGAGGGGTGGGGAGGAGTCAGAGGTGTTACACTCTCTGTGCTTTCTGCTCCCCCCATGTGACACCCCTGCAGCTGGAGGGGCAGGGGACAAGCCGACTGATGAGTTTGGCACTGAGGAAAGAACTAAAAGCCTGAGGATGTGGGGGTCCCCAGCAGCTGTCTGGTAAGTGTCGCTTAGCCAGGTCACTGTGGCACTGGGAGCCCAGGCGAGTGCTGACCATCAGTCCGCACATGCTTGCAGCAGAAACCAAGTAGTCCCCATTAGCACCGAGGAATCTCAGTGGAAGGGAAGAGAAGGCCTGATCAGGCCAGTGGGGCTTTGTCAAGCACTGCCCCCTCCTCCTCAGGGAGGACTGGCTAGGGTCACTCTCACCCTCCCCAGGCCCATTGTCCTGTAATCTGGATCAGCAAGCGGTCTTGTGAAACTTTTCGGAAGGTTGAAAGAGAGCAGAACACTTTGTCCTAGAGGAGTCCTGCAAGGAATTTAGTGTTCAAGTGAACAGTATGTGCTAATTTCAAGGAGTTTTCAAAGGACAGCAGTCCTGGTCACCAATTAATTTTAAGGGTAAGGAGGAAACCTCACCATCCTCGGCCGGAGAACTGCAGGCTCCCTTCCCCAGCTGAGGTCTACAATTAAGAGAACATTGAGGGGCTGGGGATATAGCTCAGCGGAATAAGCGCCTGCCTAGCAGGCGCAGGGTCCTGAGTTCAATCCCCAGTACCGCCAAAAAAAAAAAAAAGAGAACATTGAGTAGTCCCAGCACTCTGGGAGGCTGTGGCAGGAGGATCATAAGCTGGAGCCCAGCCTAGGCAACTTAGTGAGATCCTGAAAGGGCTGGGGATGTAGCTCAATGTGAAGGCCCTGGGTTCAATCTCCAGAATGAGAGAAAGAAGAAAGAAAGGAAAGAAGAAAGAAAGAAAGCCTTTGATAAGCTCTGGGGGTGGTAGCCAGCTTGAAGGTCAGCGATAGCCAGCTGTTGCTCTAGGGATGTTCACTGTGGACCTTTGTTTCTGTTTTGTGAGCTCTGCAAATCTGTGCACAAGGAAGCCGGTGGAGAAGCCGGGCAGGGCCAGTGACCGAGAAGGCAGCCTGGCCAGGGGCCCAGTTACCTCCCCTGGGTGCTGCCTTTGGAGGTTGGCATTGAGGGACAAAGTGTTTCCCCCAAGGTTGGGAAGGGTAGGTTCAGGAGCTGAGCTCCAGGAGGGAGTGGGCTGAAGCTCAGCTCGCCTCTTGCTCCTAACCAAAGCTGAGGGAGGATTCAGGAGCAGGTGCAGGAGAAGGACAAGGCTGTCCTGGCCTCTAGCAAGGCTGAGACGGTGCACTTTCTTTATAGAACTCCCTGGAGATGGTGCTGAGTGTCACAGAAACAACTTTTCTGTTCCTGGGTGTCTGTCCTTGTTGTAGTTCCAGATTTACTTACCCTTGGAGAACCTTCCTTTAGCCCAATTTGCCCCAGTCATGGCTGTGGATTGCAAATTGATTAACTGGCAGGAGCTGAGCTGCTGCATCCAGCAGCAGAGCCAGAAGGAGCAGGAATTGGAGACCAGGCTGTCTCCTGGGAGAGGGTCGCCTCTCTGTGCTCCACAGGCAGGTATTGAAGCATAAGAGCTATGCAGTGTCTGGTTCCTTCCTCCTCTAAGGCTACAGGCTCAGCTAAGATTCCAGGCTGGTGAAATGGTGCTGTCCTTCTCTGCCAAACCATTCTGGGGAGACTTTGGGCCTTGGCAAGTAGACTTCCCTGGGTTTAGCCTTAAGGCCTGGCCCTCATCCCAGCTAGGAACTGAGGGCTGAGGGCTCAGTGACCAGAGTCTGGGTGGAAGCATGGTACTCTTTCTACTTTGTGAAATATAGCATATATGTATATATATATATATATATATATATATATATATATACTTTTTTTTTTTTTTTAAAGTCTAGGACTGGAGATGTAGGATAGCACAAGAGTTACCACATGTGAGGCCCTGATTCAACACCTGAAGTGCCGAAAAAAACTCCCTGAAAATGTATCAGAGATTTTACTGTTTAATGTAACTCATTAACTGATGCGAGAACCAGTAAGATGTTACAGTCAATTCAAAGGAGAATCCACAGAACATTGGATAGAAATGTAGGCCGTCAGGAGTGTTGGGTAAACTCCTGTCATAGATGCAAAATTGGTCAACATCTGCAGGTCAGTAAGCAACTGCAACTCCACCTGGGCAGGATTTGCATTTTCTGGGTAAGATCATTTGCATTATTATCAGTACAGTAGTCTACCATTTACAGAGTTGCAAAATAGTTCATCCAGGATGAAAGATACAATGAATCAAAGCTGGGTGTGGTAGCTCACGCCTGTAATCCCAGTACTCAAGAGTCTGATGCAGGAGGATCTTTGTGAGTTTGAGACCAACCTCAGCTACAAAGTGAGCTCAAAAGACCAAAAGAACCCCCCAAAAAACAAAAACAAAGCAAATAACCCTATGAATGCACTGGACAATACCCAGGTTTTCATTGGAGAAACCTAGTAATGTGAGGGCCCACTTTACAGCAGTTCACATTTTCCTCCCGTCAAGTCGTGTGCAAGGCCCTTTTTTTGTTGTTATTTGAGATGGTCTCTGCATGTAGTTCAGGCTGGTCTTGAACTCACTCTGCAGGCTGGCCTTGAATTCTTGAAAATCCTCCGGCTTCAAGGCTCCTTTTCGTTCCAAAGCAAATGCCCACATAAGTACTACCGAGGGGATCATATCCCAATCAGTCCGTGCTATTGCCTTCCTCCCCTAAATCTGGGACCCATGTCCTGGATTTCCAAATCCGCAGGCAGTTGTATATATTTGTGTACTTGTTCGCTTGCTTGCAGTACACGTTATTATTGACTCCACCAAATGCTGAGCTACATCCCCAGCCCTTTTTTTTTTTTTGGGTCTTTTTGAGACAGGGTCTTGCTATGAAGTTCAGGCTGGCCTTGAGCTCACTTTGTAGCCCAGGCTGGCCTCGAACTTGAAACTATCCTCCTGCCTCAGCCTCCCAAGCGCTAGGATTACAGGCATGTGCCACCACACCCGGCTCCCAGCCCTTTTAATTTTAATTTTTGTTTTTGGTACTAGGAATTGAACTCACGACCGCAGGCTTGCCAGACAAGTGCTTATGCCACTGAGCTATATATCCCCAGCCCTTTATTTTAAATTTTTAATATTTTTCTCTATTTTTTTATTCGTACTAGTACATGTTTGTAGCACATAATGAATGATTAAATTTATCAGGGGAACTTGGCTCATGGATGGCTCACATTTTAGTTCTTTTTACTTCCCGCTCCTCCCTCTTCCCCCTCCTCCCTCCGTCTCTTGGTTCCCTCCCATTTGCGAAAGATTTACTTCCCTAGGTATTGTCTAGTGCATTCACAGGGTTATTTGTTTTCGTTTTTTGTTGTTTTGGTCTTTTGAGCTCACTTTGTAGCTGAGGTTGGTCTCAAACTCACAAAGATCCTCCTGCATCAGCCTCCTGAGTACTGGGATTACAGGCGTGAGCCACCATGCCCAGCTTTGATTCATTGTATCTTTCATCCTTGAGGAGCTATTTTGCAACTCTGTAAATGGTAGACTACTGTACTGATAATAATGTAAATGATTCTTACCCAGAAAATGCAAATCCTGCCCAGGTGGAGTTGCAGTTGCTTACTGACCTGCAGATGTTGACCAATTTTGCATTCAGTTTCCTACTTATTGTTTATTTTGTTCTTGAGTTTATTTACACTTTGGGTATCTTATACAAGAAAAACTATGCAATATTTAAACTTCTATGTATGGTTTATTTCACTTAACATTATGGTCTCAAGATTATTTTTTTATTTTTGAGATGAGATCTCCCTAAGCCGCTAAGTTGCCCAGGCTCTGCTCAAACTTGCCGTCCTCCTGCTTCAGCCTCCCAGAGTGCTGGGATTACAGGCGTGCGCCACCAGGCCCAGCCTCTTTCTTTCTTTTGCTGTTTTGGTCCTGTGGATGGAAGCCAGGCTCTCCCACATGCTTAGCAGACGCTGTCGCTGAGCTACATCCTCAGCTCTTTGTTTTTATTCTCTTGTGGAGCTGCAGCCTCGCTTGTGTCAGGCAAGCCCTGTACCACAAGCTGCGCTGTAGCTCTGTACTTGTTTTATTTGTTTATTTATTTATTGTTTAACGTGTTATTTTGGTACCAGGGTTTGAACTCAGGACCTTGTGCTTGCCAGGCAGCAGCTATGTCACTGAACCATATCCCCAGCCCTGTAGGTGCTTTTAAATAGCTGCAAATGTTACAGACAGAAGGACCCTATTTAAATGGGAGGTCCCCTCCCTTCCCAGCTTAGCGTTCTCCAGATTTCTCGTCATTGTCATGGTAAAATCCCCGCCTCACTAGTCCTCCGTGGCCCTCCTGGCTCCGGCCCCTGTCCTCACCCTGGTTCGCTCCTTGTTGCTTTCCACCAGCGGTAGCTCTGTTGATCTTTGTCGTGCTGCGGCTGCACCTTAAACACCCAGAACTTATTCCCCATGCGTGGGTCCCACCATGTGGAAAGCGCTTCCCCGGATCTGGGTAGGGGACTCCCCGAGGTCCTACCATGGCCCCAGTGTCACCTCTGAGACATGTCACTTCACAGAGGAGTGCTGAAAAGCAAAGCCCTTTTGTAAGTCACTGCCTTTCTGCAGCGGAAACAAGCCGTGGTCTAGGGCCGGTGTGTGCTGCTGGCCAGCTCCCATCTCTGCCAGGCTGTGGTGCCAGGACGAGGGAGACGGCACCTGTCGGGGCTGTGTGGGTAAACCACACCGGGCAGGGCGCGTGGGAGCCCCCCTGCGCTGGGGGCGAAGCCAGTCCCAAGTCTGTTTGCCAATTCACTCCAACACTGCTGCGGAAAAGTGTCTGTCCTTTCTTCTCCTTTGAACTGCTTGTAACATCTGCCAGGCTCCTCATTAAGTTAATAAAATCTTTAACACGGGCTCTTTTTTTTTTTTAAATCTGTGTGAGAGACGTGATGTTACCTTGTTTGAAAATTATCTTTTAACACAAGCCTCCTGTCCTGCTCTCCCCTAACTGTGTCACTGCTCTTCCCTTCTCCCGCAGCCCCACCATCTCCTGAGACTACTTTGCTCCCTCCTTTCTTCCCTCACTTCTTTCCCTTTCTTCTCTCCCTCCTTCCCTCTTTCCTTTCTTCCTCTCTTCTTTCTTTCTTTCTTTCTTTCTTTCTTTCTTTCTTTCTTTCTTTCTTTCTTTCTCTCTCTTTCTTTCCAGGGTCTTGCTATGTAGCCCACAACGGCCTTGAACGCATACTGATACTCCTGCCTCAGCCTCCCAAGTGCTGGGATAACAGATGTGAACCATTATCCCAGGCACACATTTATTTCCTTACTTGTTTATGGTTGCTCTTTCTGTGCCTTGGTGGCTGCACATTGTGGCAGGCACCCAAAATATGAATAGTTGGGGCTGGAGACATAGCTCAGTGGCAGAGCACTTGCCTCGCCTGCTTGAGGTTCAGTCCCCAGATCCACAGTGGGGGAAAATCTATATGTTTGAATGAATTATAATTGATTGACCATATGAAGGTAGGCCAGGCAGCCACTGAGCTACGCACTTCTTCCTCCCTTCAGGGCCATCTGTGCCGCCTGCATTCCGCAGTTGGTGTTCCCACAGATCCTCCCCCTCAGGGCAAACAGGGACAGACCACGCCCTGCGCTTGGAGTTTCGATGGGTAAGCCAGGTAACTCAGTCACACTTTGGCTCTGGTATCAGGCCTCGGGCATTCCCTAACCTGCTGGGTGACACTGGGTGAGTCTGGCTGTGAGGAGGCCTTCCAAGCCGGAACACTTGCCAGCCTGTCTTCTTCCCAGTGAGGAGAGAGGATTCTGGGACTCAGTTGCTGGGGTCACATGGATGGCTGCAGAAGAATCAGCATCAGGGCTGGCCTCCTTGGACTCAGAGTTCAGAGCTTGCGTCAATAATGACAAACCAGGATGTGGCTGGGTGTGTGGTACAGAGCTATAATGACAGCACTCCGGGAGGCTGAGGCAGGGGAATGCCAAGTCTGAGCCCAGGTTGAGAAACTTAGTGACTTAGAGAGGCCCTGTCTCTGCATAAATAAAACAAAGGGCTGGGGGTACAGCTCGGTGTGAACCCCGGTTCCGTCCCCAGTGCCGTAAACAAAACAAAACAAACGAAAACAAGACAAATACAACATGCTGTGTGTCCCAGGCCAGGTCAGGCTTGGGGGATTTGTGGCCATTTCTCACCCTTAACAGCATGGCTGTGACAAGGGTGCCAGGGTCCAGAGGGGTGAGGGACGTGTCCACAGCCCCACAGCAGCAGAGCCGGGACTTCAGCCCAGCAGTGAAGGCCCAGCAGCTCCAGAGCCACTCTAGCAAGCGACACTCGGAGAGTGACATGTATTTGCCCTGGGGTGAAGGTTCTCCGTGCATTATCTCATGTCGTCTTCAAGAGAGATGCTACGAGGTTCGGGGGTTTCTAAGGTCACCCTCCCCTCTTACACCAACTTCAACTTCAAGGGTCCCCAGGACAACCCTCGTGGTTTTGTTGTGTTTGTGGCCGAGGGATTGAACTCAGGAGCTTTGTACTGAGCTGCAAACACAGCCCTAAGTGAGACTAAATCACTCAGTAAGATGCCTGGGCTGGATTCAAACTTGCCGTCCTCCTTCCTCAGCTTCCTAGAGTATAGGGACTACAGGTGTGCGCCTGGCTACTCTCAGGTTTGTTAATTCACTTGAAGGACTGACCAGCCTCAACAAAACGGTTATGCTCATGGTTAGCATTCATTAAAGTCAAAGGCTACAAAGAGAAATCACTAAGGGGAGGGCCTAGGGGCAACTGCTTGGGAGCCTGCCTCAGTGATGGTACGTGGACGGGCCGATGCTCCCAGTGGTGATGTGTGGTGTGTGACATACTCACAGGCTGTAGCTCATTCAATCTTGGTGTCTGGGCTAGGCATGGGTGAGCACCTGCAACACTGATCTGAGACCCGAGGTCTAAGACCCCCGCCTAAATCATGATGCTAGCTGGGCCGTCCATGTAGCCCTGTGCCCTGGGTAAGCAGAGGCATTCGAACAGGCAGAGCATTCCAAGAGTTACCATGTCCTTCACGCTGGTAGGGGCAAAGGGCTCCATTTTGCAGAAGAGGAAGTGGGGGGCCTTGGAGAGGTGAGAGGACTCACCCTGGTCTCGTGGCTACACCCTGGCTCTGAGCCTGGAGCACCCACCTCCATGCACAGCCCCCCCCATCAGGAACGGTGTTTCGGGGAAATGAAACAGTGTGTGCAGAGGCCGTGATGTGGGAAAGCCCACCTTGGCTGAAGTGCGGAGGGGGAAGAGGGTGGAGCCACAGGGAGGGCTGCGTGGGCTTTGCCAAGGCAGGAGGGAACCACTGAAGGTTTTGGGGGGGGGCTGCCATGCTGTCATTTCCATTGTAAGATCCCTGTGTGTTGAGAATGGACTGGGGCCTGGCTGGGCCAGGGCCAGGCGTCTCCACCTTAGCCTGGAGTTTTCATCTCAGCTTTAGAGCTGCAAAGATGAACTGTCCACCTCATGCCACTTTTATGAGTCAAGTGACTGACTTGGCATCTACTCAGACCTTTTAAATTGCACTGGGTAGCTGAGTGGTGGTGGCACATGCCTGTAATCCCAGCACTTGGGAGGCTGAGGCAGGAGGATCGCCACGAGTTCAAGGCCAGCCTGGGCTACATAGAGAGTTCAAAGCCAGCTTGAACTATAAAACAAGAGACTTTGTCTCAACCTCCCCCCCAAAATTGCACTGGATGTCAAATGTACATGCCATGGCATGATGACCTTGAGCAGCAGCAGAACGTGGTATTGGGTTAGTACAAATTTGGGGTCTGATGCACTGTGACATATACCCATTTTCTCTGATGCTCTAATTTATCTGGTTATGTGATGAGCTGGCAAGTGATGGTGGAGAGTTTAGGGCCTTGGTCCTGCTTCTCTGTGACCAGGACAAGTCCTTTCATCTCTGGGTGAAGTTAGCTATCATTATGACAAGAGCAGTCATCTTTAGGCACAAGCTCTCTAGTGAGAACCTGTGAAGACCTTTAGATACAGAAGCTCACTCAGGTTCATATCGTCCTATGAAGTGTCATCATCACCCTCATGACCACCACCCTCACTATGACCATCCTCAGTATCAGATCACCACCATCACCATGACTACCACCATCATCACCATCACCACCATAATGGTAATCATCATCACCATGCCCATCACCACCATCACTACCATCATAATCATCACCATCACCATCACTATGACTATCGCCGTCACCGACATCGTTATCACCGTCACCACCCTCTCCATCCTCACCATCACCATGACTACCACCATCACCGTCATCATTGCCATCATCACCATAGTCATCACCACTACTGTCACCATCACCATGACTACTGCCATCATCACCATCACCACCATATCCATCATCACCATCTCCATCACCACCGCCCCGTTACTATGGCCATCATCACCATGACCACCATCACCATGACTACCACCATCACCTTCACGCCACCAGTTCACCTGTACTGCCATTAGAATCAGCACCACTATCAACATCATGACTACTCCCCCATGACTTCCACTATCAGAATTATCACCACCACGACCCACACTGCCATCATCAGCACCATCACCATCATCATCTCCACCCCCATCTCCCCAACCACCAGCATCACTATGATGTAAGAAAAGCACAGGAAGAAATTTAAGCAATAAGTCCATGTGCGCATGTGCACATGCGCCCACACCCACACACACATGCACAAACGCGCACACACACACGCGCGCGTGCGCACACACACACATGCACACACATACACACACACACATGCACACAGAACAGAGGTGGGACTCAGCCCCAGGTGCTGTCCTTCAGTGCCATTAAGTCCCCTGGTCTCCGAGTCCCCTGTAAAACACAGCGGGTAGATCTGTGGTCTCTGAGGCCTTGCTACTCAAAGCGCTGTCCCTGGGACTGCAGGATTAGCATCATTTAGGCTGCTTACAGCTGCTGCGCTCAAGCCCTACCTTGACTTGCTGAATCCATGTTTTGATAGGCACCAGGTGAGCTATAGGAACACTGAAATCTGGGTGATTCGCCCTAAGGTTCTTCTTCCTGGGCCTTTTGTGACCTCCAAGAAGTAAAAGATGTTGCTGGTTATGATGCTGACTCTCATGCCCTTTCCTAACGGCTCTACAGAATTAGAGCTGAGAGGAAGTCCATCCACCCTTCTTTCTTTCTTCCCTCCCTCCCTTCCTTCCCAAAAGGTTTTGTTTTGTTTTTGGATTTTTTTTTTTTAAGCTAGGTTCTCACTGTGTAGTTCAGGCTGGCCTTGAACTCACTATGTAGCTCAGTCTGGTCATGAACTCAAAATGATCCTCCTGCCTCAGCTTCCTGAGTATTAGGATTACACGCATGAGCCACCACCCCCAGCTTAGAAGTACCTTCTTGTCTGACAGATAAGGTGGAGTGCTTCTCAGACTACATGACTCTGCCAATCCCGAGGAGCCATGTGGAGGGCTTGAGGCAGTGGCTGGGCAGACTCCTGCAGCCGCCAGGTGAGGAACAGCCACTGTCTGGAGAGCGCTAGCCCCTTGTGTCTGCCCCAGACCCTTGGCGTTGCCTTTCCTCCTGCCCCACCCCTTCTGTGGGGCTCTTCCTGCCTCTCAGGTCTGCTCAGATGCCCTCCCCAGGGCTGTCTCTCTTCACACCAGCCGTCACAGTGTCATCTCATTGGCCACACGCTTGTCACCTGTGTTTCCCACCACTGGAAGGAGCCAGGAGCAGGCACAGCCTTGTTTCTAGCTGGTGTATCTGGGGACACTGCTGATGTCTAGGACATTGTGATAAATATTTGCTGAGTGAACAAATGGCTGAAGCCTGGCAAGAAATGCCCATCTGCTGCCGAGATGCTCCGAAACCTCAACTACCCAGGAAAAGGATGGCTGTGAGGAAAGGGGAGAACAGCACCCCTAAAATACCCAAGGGCCCAGCATTACTTTCTAAAACCCTGAGCCAGGAGCCTGCCAACAGGAAAAGTAGAAAGAGGGTAGATACCATGGGAAGATTACCCAGAACCTTCTGGAAACTTCTGGAAGGAACAAGAACAGTGAGACGTACCACTAACCCACTTCCTGTTTTCCATCTTGGTGGCTGCAAAGTGAATTCTCAGAAATTCTCCTCTCCTTTGCACAATAAGGGAGAAATCAAGAAGAAAGACTTCTGCATTTCCCCCAAAGTCTAGCAAAACCCCTAAGGATCCTGTTTATCCTGGATTTTTTATTTGTTTAAGACAGGTTCTTGCTGTATAGTTCAGGCTGGCCTTAAACTCACTACATAGGCCAGGTTGGCCTTGAACTCGAGGTAACTCCTCCTGCTTCAGCCTCTTGAGTGCCGGGATTACAGGCGAGGGCCGCTATGCCCGGCACATTCTGGAAATTTGTAAGGCACCATCTGGATCTGGTGTGGCCTGACTCTAGCTTGGGAGGGTCAATGGCTGATCAACAGGCCGGCCAGCCCTTGACACCTTGGCGTGGCATTTGTGTATTAAAAGGCCCCTTTTCCAGGAGAAATGGTGAGGATACATTAAGCTGTCGCCTGTTCTTTGGAGAGCCATTATTAATAGAAAACAATAGATTAATAGTTTTAAAATGCTTGTTCAATAAGTAATTTTTATGGCTCTGGATAGAGCCCATTAAACATTTCTATGTGTTATTATCAAGAAGTTTTAAGCGTAAAATCATAAAGTCAATAATCAGAGAATTAGTCACAGCAGCCAGCCACAGCCCATTAGTTTTAGGCGCTGTCAGAGACACCTGTGGCTTTTAAGGGAGTTTTCATTTCACGGCAGCAGCGGCACCAGGTGGGGATGGAGAAATGAAGGTGCCTGCTGCCTTCCATAAACTTGAAGGGACAGCAAGCAGGTGTGAGCAGCAGGAAGCCAGGCAAATATTTACAAAGTGAAACGTGAATGCAAAACTAAAACGAGCCAGGTCAATTTGCACATCCAGGCCTCAACACTTTATTTCCCCAGCGAGCTCCCTTTCAGAACCTCCCTGCCCAGAGGTGCGGCCTTGATCTGCTAAAGATAGCGGTGCAAGCAGTGCCTGGAAAAGGGAAGCTGTTACCAGAGAGCGCCTCCCCCGCCACGGGCCACCCCGGCTGGCGGCCGCAGCAGCGCATTCAGCTGCCAGCCACCATTCGGCTGAGGATTGAAAAATGAAACTGTGGCTTTGGAAAAAATGCCTTTGTACAAAACCATGACAAAAGCACTACAAGATAATTATGGAAACTCGAGGAAATCCAGAGAAGATAATAGAAACTGCCCATAATCCCTCTCCTCAGTGATATCCCTTTTTATATTTCACTCATCCAACAAATATTTCCTAAGAGCCCTCCGTGTGCCAGATGTGGCTTAAGGTGCTGGGATGTAGTAGGAACAACACAGACAAATACTCTTGGCGCCCGGAGCTGATGTCGGAGAGAACAACGAATGATCGCCATAATCGGAAGTCAGTTAGGTGGGAGGTGAGGGGGTCATAAGAGCCAGGGATGAGAAGGTGGTCAGGGTGGGCTTCCTGGAGATGGCTTTTTTTGTTATTTGAGACAGGGTCTCGTGATGTAGTTCATGCTGGACTTGAACTCACTGTGTAACCCAGGCTGGCCTTGAATTCATGGTGATCATCCTGCCTCAGCCTCCTGAGTACTAGGATTACAGATGTGCACCAGCATGCCTACTTCATGCAGGTGACTTTTGTACAGACTGGGTGGTGAAGTGAGCCATGCAAATATCCAGGCAGCCTGGCAGAGTGGCACACACCTGTGATCCCAGCTACCCCAGAGTTGAGGCAAGAGGTCAGCCTGGGCAATGTAGCTAGACTGTTTTGCAAACTAAAATAAAAATAAAGAGGGTTGGGATGGAGCTCAGTGGTAGAGGGCTTGCCTAGAATGGGCAAGGTCTTGTGTTCTATCCTAATACTGGGGAAAGGAAGGAAGGAAGGAAAGAAGAAAGAAAGGAAGGAAGGAAGGAAGGAAGGAAGGAAGGAAGGAAAGAAAGAAAGAAAGAAAGAAAGAAAGAAAGAAAGAAAGAGAGTTCCAGGTAGCAGGCATAGCCAGTGCAAAGGCCCTGAGGCAGCAATGGGCCTGGGATGTTTGGGGCACAGCAGGTAGGAACAAAGGGAGGGAGGTTTGAAGAAGTGGGAGAGGAGGTCAGAAAGTAGAGGAAGCTATAGGGGACCTGGAGATGAGATGTAGCTTCAGCTGTTCCACCTCATACCTGTCCCTTTCCCACTTCAGGCACCTTCCGGGCCCCCGGCCACCCGGATCCTCTTCTTACGAGCTGTGGCTACTTCCTGCATCCTGCCCCAGATGGCAACTTCGTTTTCAGAGCTCTATACTCGGCCTGCTTCGTGCAGAAGAAGGTGTGTCTGGGAAACTTTGTGGTGCTGGGGCTGCAACCCAGAGCCTTCCATGGCCCAGGCATGTGCTGCCCTACAAGCGGACCCGGCCATCAGGGAGACTCGGTACTGGTGGCTCTGGTGAAGCATCTTCCATTCTAGTGCACAGCTGTGTCCTGCAGGGGGCCCAGCACACAGCAGGTGCTCAGGGAGCCTGCCAGGAGGGGTTGCAGAGGCTGCTTGGCTGCCCTCACCTGTACTGGCCCCTTGTGCGCTCACAGGACCCCATGGTTCTGTCACCTGTGCAAAAGCAGTGTGGTCTCATGTTCATTTTCTTTCTCTCTCTCTCTCTCTCTTTTTTTTTTTTTTTTTGGTCTTGTTTTGAGACAAGGTCTCCCTATGCAGTTCAGGGTGGCCTTGAGCTCGTTTTGTAGCCCAGCCTGGTCTCAAACTCGCAGCGATCCTCCTGCCTCAGCCTCCCGAGTACTGGGATTTCAGGCGTGCACCACCACGCCTGTCTACGTTCATTTTCTTAAAAAGGCCCCACTTGCCTTTTCCATCTCTCCTCTGTTCCCTCTGCGTATCACAACTTTGTCCTCCCTGCCGGGCCAAGCCCCATTTTCCCTGGAGGGCTGAGGTCTCTCTTTCCAGTCCTCACCCCCTCTCTGACAGCCCCTTGCCCTGGTCCACACCTGCCTCAGGTGCCCACAGAGCTCACACCTAGCTTTCCAGCAGTTGGAGGAGGTCCGAGTGGGCACCAGGGGGCCCCATGGCTTGATGCCTATGAAGCTGCACTTCACACACAGACAGTGTGGGATGCCCCCCCCCCAGTGAGCTGTGTCTGTACTCAGCAATGACCACCTGCCTTTTACATAGTCACTTACTTCCACCAAGCCTCAACTGCCCTATCTGTCAAGTGGGAGTCAGAACTTCTGAGTCATTCGTGAGGGTCCAAGGAGACAGGGTCTGAGCCAGTGTTTGCCAGTGTTAAGGGATGTAGAGGTTCAAGGGTGACCTTCCTGAGGTCCTCAACTGTCCCCAGCCTCAAGGGCTTCCCTGATGGGGGCTGAGGCTGACTTGCCGGACCCCAGAAGCTGGACCCAGGCTCCTCATCCCTGTGTGACTTGGTCTCATGTCTCGCCTTTCATCCTTCCGTGAAACGGTCCCACTTCCAGGGCCCACGGTGACCGTATCACTGCAGTCACTGACCTATAATTGCAGAGTATTAGCTGTTTTCTTCTCTCATTTGCACAGATGACTTTTGCTTTATTGGCAGAGAGAAAATTACAGGTTGGAAATCAGAATACTTCACAAAGGGGCGAAAAGGCTGGAGCGGAGCGAAGGCTACATAATGAAGTGTCCGGCGACTGTGTCCAGGCTGGGCAGACAGAGCGTCCACTGCGGCCCCACATTCATCCAGGTAACAGGCTCAGAGGGCATGTGAACTGGGCTCCTCTTCAAAGGCCCACGCGTGTGGCTGTGGCTGCTGAGCCTCGGGATGTGGCAGGGCAGAGGTGGCCGCTGGAGGTGCAGACACTCGTGGGTGCTGGCTGGGGTCCAGGCTGCTGTTGTGCAGTGGGCACTGGGATGCGGTAGAAGCGTGCCTAGGGGCTGAGATAAAGTTTCTGGACTCGTGTTCTGTTTCCCATGTGCCCGGCCCAGGGGAGCCACTGGGATGATCACCAGAGCAGTACAACGGTGTCTTTGTGCCCTGGCCCTCCGGATCCGCAGGAATCTCTGGTTTGAATACTCTTTTTTAACCTGGGTCAAAGCATTATTAGCCCCAGCCCAGGAGTGTGGCTCAGAGCAGCGCACTTGTGAGCTTGCCGAAGGGCCAAGGACTGGGGGGGGGGGGAGAGGAAACTTTCTTCTGTGAGTGTAAGGGCTCCGCTTGAAAGACCAGGACACAGGGACCCACGCCAAGTACCAGCTCTGATTGCTTTCCTGTTTTCTGGTGGGTTCTTTGAAGTCAACTTTCTCTCCAGCCCCCTGGAGACCCAAGGGCAGGAGAGTTGCAAACCTCAGTGTCTTCAGGGGCCAAACGCGCAGCAGAAACAAGTGTGTCAGGGTGAGGAGGTGGTAAGGAATTTAACTCCGGGGTTCACTGTCCAGATAACACTAGGGAAGGGCCCCCACCCCAGGCCAGCTTTGTTACGGCACTGTGTACACATTAACTCACCTCCCCTTTGCACGAGCCTAGGTGCTGGGTGTCACCATCACCACCCTGCAGACAGAGAACCAAGTGGAGATGAGGTGGCCTGAGGTCTGCAGCGGTTAAGTGGTGGGGCCTGTGGCAGAGCTGGGGCAGCCACGGCCTTGAACTTGTGTCCCACAAAGAGCAGCGCCCTCAGCTTCAGCCCTGTGATGTCAGAGTTGCCAGCTTTTTAAGAGAGCCAGGGAGCTGGATGTGGTGTTGGTGGTGACTGTAATCCCAGCACTCTGGGAGGCTGAGGCTGAGGCTGAGGCAGGAGCATTGAAAGTTCAGGCTTAGTGTGAGCAAGTTAGAGACTTAGGGAAAGCCTGTATTGGAAGTACATAAATAATAAATCAATAAGACCTGGGGATGTCACTCAGTCTTGAAGGAAAAAAAAAGAGAAACAGGAAAGCTTGCTTAGCACGTACAAGGCTCTGGGTTGGATCCCCAGCCCTGAAAAAAAAAGCCCAAACAAAACCCTGAATGTGATGTTTTGTCCTGAGGGTGCAGAAAGGAGGGAAAGAAGGAAGGAGGGAGGATAACAAGGAAAGGAGGGATGGGAGGAGGCTGGAGAGAAAAGGCTGCTGCTGACAATTACCGGCCATTCTACAAACACTTATGTCGCGCCTACTATAGGCTGCCGTCAGGACAGTGCTACAGGAACAGATTTGAATAGAACAGAGACTCTTGCCTTCAGAAGGGCGGTAGTTTTATTCTCTCAGCCGGGTCTAGATTTTTCAAGGTGTGTGCTGGGGCTGGAAGGGTCCCCCCAGAGTGACCACATAGAGACCCGGGCTGTCCAGCCCCCTAGCCCAGATTGCTCCCGTGGTGGACACTGGAGTTCTCTGTTTCCCAAACTGAAAGAGCAGGGTCTGAGGCCGACGGGCCCTCTCTGCCCACATGCGTTTTTACAGCCGTTAATCCTCAAGCAGTCGCCTCTAGGACATGTGTGCGACATTCCCAGGCTGGTCCCTTGCCCTCCGCAGCGGGCCTGTAATTCCGGGAGCTGCCGCTAGGGGGCCAGCGCGGCCGGTGTCCCGACCCTTGGCGGAGTCGCAGAGAACAGCAAAACCGCTCCCGGCCAGGCAGCTGCTTTATCGCTGTCCACCTGCCTTTGAAACCTGGGAACCCTAATCTGTACCGTCCTCCCTCAGCCGAGGTGTGGGAGCCTCCGGGGATCCCCGGACAGTCACAGAGAAGCGGGCAGCACAGAAGACAGGGTCTCACTGCCCCCGCCTCCCTGCCACCCGCTTCCCCCTTCGGAGACCCTCATCCAATTGACTGATTCATTCCTGGTGACTTTTGCAGCCACTGCTTTCGTGGCTGCACCATGAACTTGCATTAAGTTTTAATTAAAGCTGTTTCACCGGCCTTGCCCTTGGCTAAATGCAGCTGTGGGCATAGGGCACATAGATATTTAATACTCTGCCTTTCCTGCCGATGGTGCAGGGTGCCCAAGGGTGTACCCGAGCCGTGCCCCGCTCACAGCGATCCGCCAGCTCGCTTAAGTGTGCCCACAGGCCCCGCGCGGGAGACCGGGCAATAACTATTCATTGCCCTGGGTTAAGTGTGCCCAGGGGCCCCCGTAAACTCGACGCAGTGATTAGCGCGTGCTCCCAGCGAAGGCCGCCCAGGTCCTGCGAACGTCCGCGGGCCCTAAATATAGCCTGTGCGTGGGGGCTGAAAGGGCGCCTGATCGCCTCTCCTCTCCTTTCTTTTAGCAGAATCATTGCCCTCTTTCCTAAAGTCCAGCTCCAGGGCCGCACTGGCTTCCTGCAGCTGGGGCTGGGGCTAGGGCAGGGGTGGGGGGGAAGGGAGGGGACCCTGGAAACAGGGAGCCCTCTTCCCTACCCTCTCATTAGGCACCTTCTCTACCCCCAGGTAAAGGTGGCACCTCCAAGGACAAGGAACTTGCAGGGCTTCCCGAAGTCATCCCGAGCCTGGCAATGGGTGGGGGATGCCCTTTGGGGCCAGGGGACCACAGAGCTGGAGCCCTGAGAAGGCGGAGTGACCTGAGACATCCTCTGGGACTCTGTCCCGTGCCTCAGCCTCCCCTCCAGGCCCAGGTCTGCAGCAAAAGCAATTCGGGGTGAGGTGTGGAGAAAGTGGAAGCCAGGAGGAGAGCCAGAAGGAGGCAGTGCTGCCCACAGAGGGGACGGGGCAGGGACCGAGACGAGACGGTGGTGTACCTCTACCAGGTGGCTATTCTATGTGACTGGGACTGTCCTGTGTTCAGCACTGCAAGTCCACATGGGACTGCATTCTGGGGAGTCGGGTACGGGGGTCACTCTAAGTATGGTGCGCCTGGCGGGTGCAGACACACTTTCTGGCCTTTGAACCTCATGTTCTCTGCCTTTGCTTTTGGGTCCCATGGAAAGAAACAGGGCGAAGAAGAAATGGGTGACCTCAGGACAGGATGAGGCAGGAGGCTCCGAGGAGGCCTAGGAGCCTCGTTCTGAGCAGCGGCTTCCGTCTGTGCCACACCCACCCACCCTTGGCTTCGCCAGCTGTGCCCAGTGCCCCAGCTGCCCCCTTGGCCCAGCTCAGGGCAGCAGCTGAGGCGGCGACATTTCCCTGGGTCTGTTGACACTCGAGTCCCAGAACATAAATGATTTTCTTGTCTTAATGAGCAAACACCCCAGCTGCCTGGCTCTTGCCGGCCTCCTGCTGGGGTAATTGCCTGCGCTTGTGCACTCAGCATGAATGTGTGCCTGCTCACCTTTGCCCACCGTGCGCCAGGAGGTGTTGCTTCCCCTCTGTTCTGCAGGTCTCCCGGCCTCTGCCCCTGAGGAGTGACAGCAGACAGGTAGGTGGGACAGCAGCTACGCTCTGGAAGATTCACTTCTGCTGAGTGCTCAGGATGCCATGAGGCAGGAGGTTTTCACACATACACACACACACACACACACACACCCCGTCTTCCTGTGGACAGTGCCAACCCTTCTGGGCCTGTGTCTGTTTTTTGTTTTTTTTCTTTTTCTTTTTGAGACAGGGTCTTGCTATTGCAGCTCAGGCTGGCCTTGAGCTCACCTTATAACCAGGCTGGTCTCAAATTTGCAACGATCTTCCTGCCTCAGCCTTCTGAGTGCTGGGATTATAGGTGTGAGCCAACATGCTTGGTTTAGGCCCGGGTCTTGGCAGCAGATCTTAGAAGCTTCCCCCGGTGGCCTCCGGGCAGGGCCTGAGGACACCCGAGAGGATTGCTGAAGAGGCCACCCAGCCTGGGGAGGGCCCTGCACTGCAAGCCGCTGGAGTCCTTCCTCGCTGAAGTTCTCCCTGGTGGCAGGACCTCCTCCTTTACAAGGCCACCTGCCTCTACCTTGCATAGGTGCCATCTCACCTTTCTTCTGGCCCAGTGTTCCTCTGGGAGGAGCTGGGCTGCTTCTCCACCTCCCGGCTCCCCCAAGGACTCCTCCTGGACTCCTCCTGCCAGTCCTAGGATGGGGGCCCGGGCCCCTCCCTGCCCGTCTTCCACCATGGCTCTGCCTTCCCGCAAAGCCCTGACTGCCAATGTCCCACTAAAGGGTGGCAGCCAGAACCAAGGACCCAGCTGACTGGCTGACCTTCCTGTCAGGGGGACAGAGGCCCCTACTGTGCGCCTGCTTGCCTCATCACAAGGGAGCCAGGGTACAGTTAGCAGAGCTCCCTGAGTGGCTACCACACTGTCCCCTGGGCCAGCCTGCTCTCTCTGCCATCTGCCCGGTTGTCCCCCCCAAGTCTCCATTCTCCTTGACTCCTGGCAACAGTGTCCCCCTAGCCAGGTGATTTGTGCATGTGTCCTGTTTCCCCAGAACCCCTGGCTGCTGTCCCTTCGAGGGGAGCTGGTGGCCTCTCTGGAGGATGCCAGTCTGATGGGACTGTATGTGGAAATCAGCACCACCGTGGTCACCGTCCAGAGCCCAAGACAAGACCTTCTTCAGAGGCAGGCGGTCAGTAGGGGGACGCAGGCCCTGCCAGGCTGGGGTGGGAGCTCTGCAGCATGACACCCCGATGAGCACTGTGCCACCCCTCTGGTGCCAATTCAAATGTCCACCTGTGGCACTGGACAGATTTAGGCAGCAGCCTTGAAAATTGGGCCCCATTAGCGTAAAGTGCTCCGCTCGGCAGATGAGGGGCTCCTGCAATCATGCATTCAGCGCGTCCTGATCATGGTGGCAGGAGCGTAATTACCATCTCTTTAAATAGCCCAAAGTTGCCGTGTAAGAGAAGACGGCTCACATGACATTTGCTCCCAGCTCACTTCCTGCTAAAAATATCCCAGCTAAATAATATTTCCTGGTTGCATTGGAGCCATCAACCCTGACCTGGGCTTCACAGCATTTATGGGTTTGGTCCAGAGACTAGTTAGAAGGTTGGGGCGCCCCATGGAGGGAGTTTTTTAGTGATCACAGGGGACCCTTCTGCTTCTCCAGGTCCTGAACACCTCTGTGGAGCTCCTACCACTCTGGCTGGTGAGCGGCCACTATGCCTATTCCTTAGAGGCTGCGTGCCCGCCGGGTAAGACCCAGGGGCGCCCCCGCGCCTGCCTCTCTGACTTCGTCACTCTCTGTCCCCTCCGTCTTCCCCTCACTCCTGACATCTTATCCCACTCCACCTCTCCTCTTTGTAGCCCATCCTTGGTCTTGAATTCTTTAAATACTTGAGACAAAGAGAAGGTGGCTCTTGTCGGAAGATGTGTGTCGGTGCCCGGGCTGGGTCATGCTCGGAGGTGCATGTGAAGCAGTTATCCCTTGAGGACCATGGAGTAGGAGGTGGAGGAATTCTTGGCAGGAGGCCCCACAGGCTCTGAGGACAAAGACAGAAGAGGGTCTGCAGCCTTCATCACACCCCCGCAGGGCTCTGTGTCCTGGTGGCAGCAGGATCCCTGCTTTAGACCACGTCTGTGCTACTGATTTCCTTCACCTTGGGGTGACACCATTACCATGCACCTTGTGTAATACAAAGGAGCCGGGGATCCGGAAGCCCACTTCCTCCCTCCAGGGAATTTAAATTCTAAAGAACTCGGTATGCAAAGTTAGGTGGATCAAAGGCTTCATCCTGTGTGGGTAGATCGGAGATGACTAACACTTGACATTTGTATAGAATTTTATCATAGACGAAGTTTCAGCGTCAGGGCTCTGGGGAGTTTCGGGCACTGGGGATGGCCTTGCCGAGCTCACGGACATCTCCTTCCCTGTTCATGATATTTGAAATTGCTTTATTTGGAGACAAATACTTGCATTTAGCAACTGCAGAGCTGGCTTAAAATGTCCCCGGTGAGAGGGGAGACAAAACAAAAGTCTTGCTAAAGTGTAAACAGACACGAGCCGTGTTTCTTAAGAGCAGCTTTGGCAATGGAAGGGGGACTAAGTTAGGTCACAAAGCTGAAGACGTCTGGGCAGAGGCATTTCTATAGGTTCTCAGAGGCAGCCTGCATCTGCTTTGTTACGGGCTTCCTAGAACAAATAGCAGTATACCCCAGGTGTTTGAGGATGGTGTACTTTTCATCTCGTTTTCATCTGTGCTGGTAAGTTCAAGCCCTAGCAGTGATCTCAAAACAGTGAGGAAGCCACTGTCTTCAACTCCAGTGGTGTGCAGCGGCGGCTGCAGGCTCTTGGCTGGTTCCCTGCCACCACCTCATCCCTGCATGCCGCAGTGTGTCTTTCTCTGCGTTGAGCATGCTTCCTGTTCCAGCGTCGTCCCAGCCAGGGTCGGAGGTCTTAGTCCACATCCCAAGGCAGAGACTCGGCCTGGTCAAAAGAGGTTCTCACTTTGAGGAAGCCCTGAGCCTAAAGTCCCTCCGAGTGCACCAGGCCAGCACCTTCACAGTGATGGAGAACAGGGACTTCATAGTGGTCAGCATCCCAGGGACTGCGCTGCTCCAGGCCCAGGTCAGTAACCTGGTGACGTTGCTTCCTGCCCCTCCTTTGGCCACCACAGGAAATCAGAAATGTGGAGAGCAGCTCCGTAAGGGCTGGCTGAGAAAGGGCTTGGCTACTTACGCCCCTCAGCACGCTTTCCATTGAGGGCAGCTGCAGGGCACCTCGTACACTCTGCCACTTGCGACTAATTCCTCGTTCTCACAGCGGTGCCAGGAGCCCCGAGGAACCCCAGGAATGCAGGCTTTCTACAGGGTGGACCTGAGCCTGGAATTCACTGGGTCTGCTACCCCAGTGCTCTGGACAGTGGAGAACTACTTCCATTGTGTGGGTAAGTGAAGCACCCCGTGGGTGCTTGCTGTGACAGTCACAGGTGCATGAATCCTCTTCCCTTGGAGTCCTTTCTTCTGTGACAATTTCGAGTTCCTGGATTGGAGAGGTCCCACATCCAACTGGGGGTGGGCGTGACAGCCAAGCCGCACTGGCAGGTGTGGGCGTAAGGACAAGAGTGATACAGGGACACATTCCCTGGCTGTGGAGTGGAAGAGCTGGAATAGAGGACAATGCACGTCAGCCGCCCAAGAGAGCGGCAGGACCTGGGGGTGGGGGTGCTTCCTCTGGTTTGGCTTTAGTATTGTTGCCTGGAAAGTAAAAAATTCAGTGGTGTCAGAGATGAGATAGCGGAGTTGGTAGCTTGGAGGGCACCCGGCACCAAGCAAATTGCTTCTATTTGGACCTGTGCATTTATCTCCCTGCCGGCTCCTGTGCCCGCAGCCACTTCATAGACAGATCAGCCACCCTGGAAAGGAGCCCTGTACACCATGAACTCATTTCTTAACCCAAAGGGAGCCTTGCTCTAAACATGGTGAGTGTGCTCCATGCCAGGGCACTGGGACCGCATCTTGAAAGGGGTTTTCGGTGAAAGCCAGGCTACCAGACAACCTGGTATTCACACATGCAAAACCACCAGGAGCAAAACCCGTTCCAATACAGCATAAGGAAATACACATAATTCACAAATGATGTCGATCACTTTCATCTTATCCTTCCTAACTGTCCGCAATAGAAGACAGACGCGGAGGAGATTTAACTCAGATGTTAATAGCGCAGGAATGCCCTGTTACCAGGATATGATGCTTCGGTGCTGCATAAAAATGTAATTATATTCAGAACTATATTTAAAGATTAAAAGGAGAACTACCTACCACATCTAGCCCCAAATTCGGAATTAGAAACAAAGAAACAAGCAGGATGGGGATGAATTCTAATGGTCTGCTAAGAACGGAGATATTCCTTGAAAGTTTTTTTATACATTTTGGCTGCTTTTATTTTAACAGTTTCCTGCAGTGAAGACATTGATTTCAGAAAGAGAGGGCTAGAACTTCATCGAACAAATATTCATGAAGCACTTGCAGTGTGGGGCTCAGGAGGGAACAGAGTCCAAATTGGACTGGTGTTTTCCAGCTGTGTCCAGTCTGGAAGGTGGTATAAGAATCAGAGCAACTCGGGGGCCATGCCAACAATGAGATGATTTTTGTCCTGGGCTTTTAAGAATGTGTGGGTCCTTCCCAGGGAAATAATGAATAAGACTCAAAAATAGCAACGGCAATAAAAACATGTTCTAAAAAAGATTTTGGGGGGCCTCCCTGGAAAGATTTACATGGCAAAGAATGTTCTCTTTCTCATTTTATTAATTTAATATCAACAGCAGGAATGAACATCTCTCAGCACTGCTTACCCCCACCTTCCCTACATCCTCCGTGTCTTCCTGTTCTTATTATAGTTGCCGGGTGAGCGCCTGTGTCTCCCTCCAGGCCAACTGCCTTCAGATCCAAGGCTGCATCTTGTGCAGCAGTTTTTAGTCTTTGAGGGCTGGGCCCTATCAGAATGCCTTGCCCTTGGTGAGCACTTGCTAAGTGCTTGTCGGTCTGGATTTTCACTAGGAATTTTTACAAAATGTGTTCGACCAAGAGCATTTTTTCTTTTGTAAATATGTGGCTAATGAGTTGGAACATGAATGAATGGAGTGCCTAAGCACTCTGTGGTTACGGATTTTTTTTTTTTAATCTGCTTCTTCTAAGCCCGCCAAAAAAGTGGTTGCTACCGAGGGACGAATCCTAATGATTTCAGATGGTGGTGGCTAAGAGCAGGAGAGGAAATGGAGTGTCCAGAGAAGAAAAAGCTGTGTGTCTATGTGTGCGTGTGTGTGTGAGAGAGAGAGAGAGGGAGAGAGAGACAGAGACAGAGAGACAGAGGCAGAGACAGAGAGAGACAGAGAGACAGAGAGAGACAGACACAGAGACGGAGACCGAGAGAGCGGGACAGAGAACTTAAAGATCCCTGCGGCCCGTACCTGCCAGACCAGTGTCCAAATCTGACTCTCCATCAGAACCTACTTATATAAAAATAGCTTTAAAAGTTTTGTGAGTTAAGTTTTAAAAATTATTTAAACTCCCCAGTAGGCTACATCAAACCTGCCAGAGGGCCACACTGGACTAGAACGTGTGAGCTCCAGCCTAGAGGTTCTGAATCAGGGGTAATTTGTGCCTCTCAGGGCACCCTTAGCAATGTCCAGGGACATTTTTGGTGGCCACAGGGCAGGCAGATGCTACTGGCATCTGCTGTGTAGAGGCCAGGATGCTGTAAGTACCTTATATACAATGCCGCTCCCCCACACTCTGGCCCGGAAATGTCAGGGGAGCCTGGGCTGAATCCAAACGAAGGCGTGGTCAGACAGGGATTCCTGCTCAGTTCTGTTTGGTTTTGAGGTACAGGACCTCAGAGTAGGAACTGGCTCAAGGATGAGACCAGCCAGTGAGCTTCAAGCTGGGACAGGGAGTCAGGGCCAGATGGTCTTTATAGAAACCTAAATTTCTGAGATTAAATTTAAAGAATGTGAGCTGGGCCTGGTGGTGAAGGCCTGTAATCTCAGCACTCAGGAGGCTGTCAGGCAGATTGCCCTAACTTCATGATCAGCCTGGTCTGCATAGTGAGTTCAAAGCCAGCCTGACCTACATAGGAAGAACCTGTCTTAACAGCAACAACAAAAAACCTGCCACTCATTCAGTCTCTGTAGGTCACAGGTTCAGGAAAGTCAGCTGGGATTATACCTTCCAACCCATGCTGGAGCAAGACCTCTGAAAGCTTATATAGCCTGCCATGTAGGAAATGGGATGGTCATGGTCCTTCCAGTAGGCACAGACAGGACTGTGCTTCCTTAGGAGGAAGGCTGACCTCTGCCACCTTCCTGGAACGTTCAGAAACAGAGTCACCAGCCTCAGCAGCCACACTGAGGAACCCTCCCTCCCAGCTGCCCCTGGGACTGGAAAGCTCTCCAGCAGGATCGCTGTCCACTGCCTCTTCACAGTCCCAGGACACAGGCCCGGCCACCGTGGCTCAGGCAAGTCCGTGCTGGGCCCTCTACCCAGTGTTCTTCCCAAGGGTCGGGTTCTGTGGGCCTAGGTGGGCCCAGCAGGCATGAAGGCACCGTTCTTCCGGAAAGATCATATCTAGTCCCCAGCCATGTCACTTTGTCGGATTCAGAGTAATCGTGGAGAAGCCAGTACCCCACCCAGGGCAGCCCCCTCCCCTCTCTTGTGCCTGGCTTTCTGCCTCCCTGGGGCTTGAGGCAGAAATGAACAGCAGCTGTGCCTGAACAGGGCAGGAGGGAAACTGAGGCACATTCAAAAGCCTTGCGCTGGGAGGCCAGAGTATAACCCCGAGGCGGCAGCTCCCACAGGCCAAGACCTCGAGGTCCACGGGGAGCCAGAGCCATGTGTCGTTATTTCTGATGTGTTTTTCTCTCTCTCCTCTCCCACCTGCAGCCAGAGCCTGGGCCCGTCCTGCAAACAGCCAGGCCTGCAGAAGGAAGCTGGGTGTCCGCTGCCCCCCTTTCTCCCAGAGGCCCTCAGGCTCAGTGCTGTCCCCAGGCTCCCCTTAGGGAAACAGGGCTACTTCAACCTTCCCCTGCTTCAGCCATACTCTCCTCAGGGCTGCTGGGAGCTGTCCAGCCCAGCCCCAGACCCTCACATCTCCTCTTGCCAGCTTCCACTGCCCCAGTCACTCATCTGTCCTTAGAAGTCTCCTTTCCTCCATCACCCTCCTGGAGGTCTGACCCATCCGAAGTGTCCTTGGGCTCAGGACCACCGGTCACCCTAACTAAAAGTTCCCAGCAGGACCATGCCCATTCACCAGGAAGTGCCCTCCCTGCAGGTGTGAATGTGGCTGTCATCGAGCCAACGCAGGCCAACAAGGAGAGCCAGCCATTGACGGGGCCCTGGGTGACCAGGCTGGCTGATGAGAAGCCGGGGTCCCCTCACTCTCATAGGCCACTCCAGGAAGCATCTCCCATTGCAGAGGCCAAGAGGTCACCTGAGAGTGACCATCGCCTGCCTGAGGGGTTGTCCAGAGGGCACCTGGACTGGTCATCCTCCAAACCAAGTCAGGGGATGGAGGGACTGAGACACACCATCTTGCCAGGGACAGACACCACATCCACCTCCCCAGGAGGGTGGCAGCCAAGCACCAGTGCCCGCCTGAGGACCTTGGGACCTGAGCCCCCTGGGAGGCCCAGGGTGAGCCCTGCAGGACCCCTGACAGGCCTTCCAGAGAACCCTGTGGCCTTCACCTCCACAGCCCCATCAGTGGAAGGCTCAGACAGAGCCCCAGATCTGGAGCCAGCTCCTGAAGGGACCATGGGCTGGCCTGAGTGGGGGGCACGCACACCTGGCCCTCTACCTCTGAGTACCCTGAGCCTTCAGTTTCCTGCAGGAAGTGCAGTACCCAGCCTGGCCGAGCCTAAAAACCCCTTCCCAGCAGGTCACAGGGCTTTGCCACTGCAGGATCTGCCAGAGGCCACATCAGCCGCCAACCCTGAGAATCACGGGCCTCCTGAGCGTCTGCACTCTGTGGAGAGGGCTCTCTAAGAGGTCCCCATCCTGGTCCTCCGTGGAGAACCTGGAGCGAGCCCTGGGAGAGCCAGAGAGTGAGAGAGGACTGGATTTGAGGTTTTTAGTGCAGAGGCGGACAGAGCGCAGGCTCAGAGCCATTCTGGGGCTGCTGTTGGATGCAAACCACAGCCATGGAGACTTGGGGGGGGGGGGCATCAGCTGTCTCAGGGATGGGGTTCAGCAGGGAGGTGCAATTCCCTAGTGCATGGCCCACTCCCTGGGGCTTCAGGGCGCCTGGGTCCCAGGTGTCTAGAGAACCCCAGGGGAGCAGGGAATGGGGGGGTGTCACTGCTCAGGGCTCCTGACTCACCCTTCTCTCTGTTTCCATGGCAGCAGCTGGTACCCTGACTGCTCGGACAGCCCAGTGACCTCAGTGAGCCAGTGCTCCCAGCCCCCCTGGCCCAGAAGCCCAGCTGTGGCTGGGTCCCTGCACTCAGAGCTCCCCCGAAAGGGCGGCACCCCCACCCCCTCCCGGATGAGCCAAGGCTGCAAGTGGGACTTGAAACACAGCCAAGGAGAGAGAGAGGAGGCCGTCGGCAACACCCACCCGGACGCGGGCTAAATAAATAAATAAATAATCATGGTTGTCGTGGCTGATAAACGGTCCCTACCTCAGAGACGGCTTCTCCCCCTGCAGCCCCTCCTCCCTCCTTCTCTGGGCAGATCTGTCCCAGGCTAAAGCTTAATAGCCCCATTTAAGGCCTTTCCTTTTCACCACAGAATTGAGCTGCTCCTGCCATTACGAGGTTTTCAGCTTCTCTCTGAAATCAAATTACTGACTCCATTTAATTTTTTAAAAGCTCAGATGATTTCCCTTCTTGAATCTGAGCCGTGACTCCAAGTCACCCTCCACCCCCTCTGCGGGTGGGTCCCCTGCGGGCAGCCGCTGCCTGGGGATAGCAGCCCTCACCAGGGCAAGCCTGACACCTAGAGGGGAAGCTGGGCCTCCTGGTGCCCCTGGACACCTGGCAGGGTGGCCTCGGCCTCCCCAGGGCTTTCTGCTCCCAGGAGCCCAGGGCTGCAGGACTAGAAGCCCTTCAGATGCCGTAGGCTTGGTGGGTAGAGCCTGGCCCAGTGCAGTGAGCTCCTGTTGGTTCTCCAGGACCGGCTTGCTTTGCGCAGTGTGTGTCTGGGACCCTGTCCCTCGACAGATGTTTATGGGGTGCCTCCTGGGGGCCGGCACTGTTTCAACTCTGGGGAGGCCACTAGGACAGAGAAAAATCCTTTGTGCAGAAGAAAACTCTGTGTGTGTGTGTGTGTGTGTGTGTGTGTGTGTGTGTGTAGGGAACTGAACACCTGTCATAAACACAAGTGGACAATTTCAGCTAACCGTGCTCGCTCTGAAGTGAGCCAAACTAGGGGCTCAGGAAAGGGGTGGCTTGCAGCTGCTTCCGATGGGAAGGTCAGGGTGACCTGGGGTGGGTGGTCAGAATGAGGTGGAGAAGGGCCTCATTCAGGTACAGTAATGGAAGTGCAAGGGCCCCAAGGAGCCAGAGGAACAGAAAGGGCATGAAGGCAGGGTGTGTGAACAGGACGGTGTGGGGAACCGCAAGCCTGGATGGTGGGGGGGCTCAATAGAGTGTGTCAACAGCTGTGGCTGCAGAGGGATGGCAGAGCCATGGGAGCTGCAACAGGGGCCCGGGGGGTAGCAGCTGGTTCAGGGCCCACCTGCCCCACTGGAAGGAAAGGTAACCATCAGGTCCCCTCTTTGCAGGTGGCACCACTGCCACTCCAGCTGCACCTTCCATCTCAGCCAGCTGCAGCGTCCCTAGCAGGAGCTGCTCTCCACGTTTCTCTGTCTCCTCCCCTATTCATCTCTTGCCTTCTTGATTCTGCAGGGGCCACCCAGCTTTTGAGCATCACAGATCACTCACTCACACACACACACACACACACACACACACACACACACACACACACACACGGAAGTCCTGTAAAACTGCTCCAACCCTTTACCAAGTCTTCCTCTGTTTAACCATCCCATGACCTTGGAGATGAGACAAAGGGAACCGAGTTAATGAAACCACCAGTCTCTTCCTGGCAGAACCGGCCCTTCGCCCTGCAGGCAGGCAGGCAGGCAGGTGGCAATAACGGGGCGGGGAAGGTCCAGGCATGAACTGTTCGGGACACTCTTCCCAGCTGTGCCCCTCGCGCAGCTGGGTCGGACCTCCTTACTTCCTCCCCTGGCCTCATTCCGAAGCCTCTCAAAAGCGGGACAGTAGCAGTTTAATTAGAAGGAGCCTGGGGTTCAGGGAGGGTGCCTATTATCCTTCAAGACCGCACACCAGCACTCTAGTGACCTGGCTCCAGATGCCTCAGGCCCGGGGGGCACACATGCCTGATCCTGGGGACGTGCAGGACTGTGTGTGTGAGTTCGGTCCCTGTCTGTGGGATGTCTAGCTTTTCCTGTCAAGATGCCCCAGGTCTTGCTGTCATTTTTATGACCAATGGCTCTGTGAACAGTGACATCTTGGCAGGATGGCTCTTCTTGGGGTCAGACAGCCGTGGGGGTGGATGGACCTTGCCAGCCCTCCCCCACCCTGAGCCCCCATGCCCCACCCTGTGACGGTGGGAAGTTGGGGTCTGAGCATGTGTGTGCTTCTCTCCTGCCCCGTGCAGCAGCCAGCACTGGGCCAGTTCTCCTTTGGGATTTGCCACCCGGAGCAGCAAAGAACTCGCTGTTCTTCCCTTCTTGAAAATCCTGAATTCCCAGATTTCAGCTGCTCTCCACAGCAGACCTCACCTCACAACACACTCTTTCAGCCTCAGCTGCAAGTCTCTGTTGGGTATTTGAATATTACTTAAACTGGAATTGTAGTTATCAACTCAGTAATTCTCCAAATTACTGTGTAACCAGAGAGGCGGCGTGGTGGGAAGAGCTGTTTTCTGGGCGTCAGGAGACCAGACTTGCCTCACCGGTGCTGAGTGATCTTGACTACGGCCACTCACTTTCTGAGCCCAGATCCAGGGCTGGGCTACTAGGGAGCTACTGGGAACCTCTGCCCTCGAACTACAGGCTCCCACCTTGGAGATGGTAACAAAGTCTAATGTAGCCCAGGCAGGACCCCTCAGTCCTGAGGATCCCATCCCTCGCTCAGGCCAGAACTTGTCACCTCCCATACCTCCGCTGCTTACCCCGTGGGTCTCTGGGGCTGGGGGCTGCCGGAGATGTCAGGTAGGAGGGCGACGTGGGACCACATGGGCAGAAGCTCATTCTCATGCAGTGGGCCACAGCTCACCCCTGTCTCCCATCCCTTCCTTGCTCTCCCAAAGCCGGGGAGGCCCAGCCCTCCACATCCCAGATCTCAAAGCTCTCAGAATGGTGCTTCTCACAGTGGATCCCTCCCAACAGCATCAGCTTCCCTGGGAGCTTGTTAGAAATGCATATTTTTGTTTGTTTGGAGACAGGTTCCCTAGGGCTGGGGATATAGCTCAGTGGAATAAGCGCTTGCCTAGCAAGCGCAGGGTCCTGAGTTCGATCCCCAGTACCGCAAAAAGAAAAAAAAAAAAACCAAATGGAGACAGGTTCCCATTCTGTAGCTTAGGCTAGCCTTGCACTTGCAGAGATCCTCCTGCTTCAGCCTCCTGAGTGCTAGGATTACAGGAGTGCACATGTGCCACCATGCCCAGAAAAATGTTCTTGACCTGGGGATGTAGCTCAGCAGTAGAGTGCCTGACTAGCACCTCTAAGTGCCTGCCTGGCACCTCTGAGGCCACTTCAAAAGAAATGAAAATTCTTGGGCCTCATCCTAGATCCAATAATTTGGGAGGGGGCCTTGGAATCTGCATCTTAACAAAGAGATTCTGATGCTCTACTGTGTAAGTTGAGAACCCTCCTCTGGGATAGTGTGATGGAGGTGCCTCGAAGTAGAATTCCTCTGCCTCCTTAGTAAGAGCAACACTTGACCTTCATGCATTGCCCAAGGACTTGCCACCTCCGCCATGCCACACTTAGCAACATCCCTTTGGGGAAGAAAGGGATTGTTCTGCCCATTTTACAGATGAGAAAACTGAGGCTCAGGGCCTTGGCTATTGGCTAAGGCTGCATAGCAAGGGCTCTCTCTCCTGGATACCTTGGGGTTCTGGGACTCCTTAGACCACTGGAATACATGCATGTCCTCTGGCCACAGAGAAAATTCTAACTTCCAGCTCTCTTCCCAATTTCCAGTTGCAATCATAGGAGAAAGCATCCAGGAAACATAAATTTTGCCTGGCAGTTGAGTAAGAGCTCTGAAAGGAGTTACACGTCAGGGAGATGGGACTTTATTTCTCAATGAAATAGCCTTTTTATGGCTGGAATAAAAGTGCCAGGGGGAGCCTAATGCCAGGAAGTAGCAAGTACATTTGATAAACTCCTCTAGCCGGGGTGGGGCTGCAGGGGAGGCAGCAGCCGCACGTTTCCAGAGGCAAACGATTCTCTGCAGGTTGGAGCGGTGGAAGACCCGGAGGTGGGGGGGGTTCCCCTTCGTGAGCCGTGCAAGGGCTGACACACCCGTTAGTTCTCTGTGCCCACAGGTCCCAAGAGCAGAGCTGCAGAGCAGAGAGTGGGCAGCAGGGGGCAGCATAGCACACCGTTCCAGCGCGGCTGGTGGGCGCTGTGGGGGTCTTTGGGGTGGGGGTGTCCGAGGTACATTGCTCAGAGGAAGCCAGCAGGATCCCCTTTCCGAGGACTTCTTCCACCTCCCTTTAGCTCTTCCCACTCCAGCCCCTTCATAGCAGGGGACAATTTGCTCTGACCCCTTTCTGGTGATACTGGGGTGCGCCTGGGGGTGGGGCCTTCCCCACCCTTTGCCCAGCCTCAGGGCATTTTCCCAAGCTGCAGGCGTTGCTTCGGACCTTATTAGACCTTGTTAACCCCTCGGCACCCTTCTTCAGCCACTCTGGAGGGGGCTCAGCGTCATCATGTGTGGGCGGGGGGCCTTGAAGGCCGAGGGGTGGTGGCATTCATGGTCACTGGGGGCAGCAGAAGGCCCTAAAGGACAAAGAAAGCGAGGAAACCTCCTCATTTGAGAACGTGCGTGATTGGCAGGTTTACGGCTTTGGGAAGGTGCGTGGTATTTGGCACAATCAAGTCATTTTTAAAAATAATCTCCCTGCTTAAGTCGTACACGCTGCTAATTGCATTTTAATAAGTCTCTTAAAATCTTGCCATATTTTTTAATATCCTAATATTAGGTAAGTGATTGCGGGGGACACTGGAGGGCACGGGGAGTTTATATAACAGAGGGGGTGGTGGTGAAGCTGGGCATGGGGGTGGCCACCGGGGGACCAATGGGGTATTTGTGTGACATGTGTGACATGTGGGACATGTGGGGGTGTGAGTGTGTGTCGGGAGGGAGTGTGCATGTGATCACCGACAGGGAACCCCTTGACACCTCTGGCTAGATAGGGCAGCCGGGAGTCGGGGAGAGGGGGAGGGGGGCAGGCGTCTGCCCTCTTTCCTCCTCTGGTCCCGAAGAACATCAGAGCCCAGGGCACCTCCACTAGGCTCCTGTCTTCCTTCTCCAAGGACAAATGTCCCAAGCCCAGACAGAGGCTAGGACTTGGCCAGGGCCACGCAGCAAGAGGACAGCCATGGGAGAGCCCAGTGCTTGTCTTGGGAGCACACAGGAAGACCACCTTCCTCTCCGTCCTTCTCCTGGCCCAGGGCCCCAGTGTCCCTGCAGCAGGCCCTGCTGTTCTAGCCTCACCCTGCCCGGTAACATGGGGCAGAGGCTGTGGGTGACTGTAGTGCCCACTGCCACTCACGCAGCCCCAACTATATGCTGGGCATCTTGCTGAGTGTCCCCCCTGATAACCCTATGGGGTGAGTGTTTTAGGGTCCTTGGGTGGACCCACAGCTAAGAAGTGGCAGAACTGGGATTCAAACCCACAGCCGGCTCCTGTGACTGACAGAGGAAGGCCCTGAGTCACCCATGGACCAGAAAGTGAACTGGGGCTCCAAGGACTTCCCCTACCCCAGGGTCCATGAGGACCACACTGGGAACTACAGGAGAGACTGGCAGAGGTGGGGAGGAGGATGTCACGTGGCTGTGGACCAGTCCGTTACTCCTTGGCCAGGTCCCAAAGTTGAGGTCAATAGCAGAGCTCCAGAGGTCAGAGGCAGGGGAGGGGAGGGGAGCGGGCCCCAAGGCTGTGAGGCCAGGCACTTTAGCCACACTCTGGACTTCCGGAGACCCCGAGGCCTGCAGGACCTGGCCTTCCCCTTGCCTCCTCCTCCTTGTGCCTCTGCGCCACCAGCCCGGGTGGGAGGCATATGTTGAGCGAACTTCTGAACAGGAAGTCAGCGTCCAGGTCGTACGAGCCTCTTTTCATGTGGTTTCTTTAATCCCCCGGCTGGGTTTCAGAAGCGTTTTACAGTTTCAGTTTTACAAAGCTACGCTTCTTTTAATGTTGGCATTTTCAGGAGGTTGGGGGAGCGCGGCTTCAGTCAAAACATGTGTGTTTTACATCAGCCAGCTGCAGGCCGCCCAGCCCGGGGAGGGGACAGGCAATGTGGCCTCCAGGCACGGCAGCGGGCCGCAGTGTGGAAGCGTATGCATCCATTTGCCTCTCTCTGGATTCTGGGTCCCCATACCCTTGAAGTACGCCACCACCATGGGGCCAGGGCACCCCCGGTTCCAGGCCCTTTCCCATCTGGGGCTCTCCCCTGGGGAGCTGGTCTCCTTGCCCAGACCCCAGCAGGCTATTTCCCCCTTTATACCTGGGCCATATCCTCCGATTATTTGTGTTATTTACTAGTATTTTCTCTTATATAGATATGCTTTTCCCTTATATAGACGTTACCTAAGCAAAAATATCTATGAAATTGTGAGTTGGATAGGCTAGCTACATCTATCTGATCTCATATACATTAAAATAATTCCGTAACTGTGAAAAGAAAAAGCACTGAAATTATCCTGCCAGTCATGCTTACGTTACTCTGTCCTCTGCCCTTAGCTGGATGTGGCAGCACATACCTATGATCCCAGAATTACTAGGAGGCTGAGGCAGGAGGATTGCAAGTTTGAGCCCAGCCTGGGCAAATTAGCAAGATCTTGTCTCAAGATAAAACAAATGAAAAGGCCTGGGAATAGAGCTCAGTATCAGAAAAAAGAAAAAAAATATCCCTGTCAGAAGAGAGGAAGGTCAAGAGGCAGGGTCACAGGGTTGGTGAGATCCCTGCCTATCTGTTTGTCCAGGCCGCTGTCCTGCCGCTGCAGCTGGGTGGAAGTAGCAGACTTTGGTTTCAGTCGGACCCGGTCCGAATCTTAGTTGTGCCATCTTAAGTGTACGACCTTGGGTGAGAGGCTGCGGCTGCAAGCCTTGGTCCCCCCACTGTGAAATGGGGTGATGGTGCCGGCCTGGAGGCAGTGATATGAGGCCAGAGAAGAAGGCTGGGAAGAGCCTGCATCTGCTGCCGGTCACTGGGGAGCCCCGGGCTCTGCTTCCCGCCCACCTGGTGCTGGGCCCACCTGCCAGGGCTCTGGCACCTGAGCTCCCTTCTCGGTGGGAGACAGTAAGTGGTCCACAGAGGGAGGATCAGGGCGAGGAGCCTGCTCTGGAGGGACTCACGGACCCTGCGTCCCCATGTCCCCAGCGCAGTCTGAATGGGTGTGAGGACCCAGGCTGCCAGGCCCTGCGGCCTGGATGTGGAGAGCTGGGGTTCACAGAGCTGTGCCCCTGGTAGGGCAGAGTCCTCACCTTGCTGCCCCTGATGCTGTATGCTGTGCTGCCCCCGTAGCTTCTACTTGCTCATGGCTGAGGGTCCCCAGAGGTCAGTGACCTCCCCCCTGCCCCCAGTGGATGTCAGACCAGATGGGTGCCAGGGCAGGCACCATCCCAAAAGCTGGTTCATTTCCCTGGACCCTGGGGTGCTTAGGACCCGGATTATGGAGGTGGTGATGCTGATGCTGCCGGTGATGCTGGCTGACAGGACCGAGCACTCTCTAAGTGCCAGACAGGGTGCCGAGTACCCTATACTCACCGTTCCCTGCTATCTGCCCCAGGCCGCTGCCCATGCACAGTGGGTGCTCTGATCGATCCGGTGGAGAGCGAAGCCTGCTCTTCCCTGCAGTCCTGCTGTCTGTCGTTCCGGTAAGGAGCCACGCCCAGCAGACAGGAAAGCCACAAGGCAGCAGCTTCTGTGGCTCTGCACACCACACCAACCTCTCTTGGTTCCCTTACAGGTGGCTCTGGGGGAGGGCAGTTGACCTGGACTTCCTTTACTTACTCCCAGGCTCCTGGGGGGAGAACCACCCAGCCTGGGCCCTTCTGCCCTGGGGGCAGCAAGGAGCTGGGTGCTAGCTGGCTGCAGCTGCTCGGGGCCCAGGGCGCAGACAATCAATGGCAGGCCACGTGGGCCCGCTTTCATCCCCCCTTTCAAAGAGGTGCAAACAAACCCAGGTCCTGGGCACCCCGAAGACCTCACTCCTGGCCACGCAGGCGACTCTCAGCAAGACCCATGGTGATCGCTCCAGGAAGGGAGGAAAGGAGAAGGCTGGCTGCCAGGCAGGGCAGAGGGCACTAAGACCTTTACATGTTCACGTCCCCACCCAGGCTGGCCTGGACCTGGCAGCTCCCGCTCCTGAGTGCCGGAGTGCAGGCTGGTCTGAGCGGATCCGTCTCCCCCAGGAAACTGCGGTAACCAAAGAATGTGAGATAGTTCATTAGTCACTTTGCACGGATTACAGGCTGAAATGATAACATTTGTGTGCTATTGGGTTAAAAAATATGTTAATAAAATTAATTTCATATGGTCCTTTCCACTCCTTCAAATTTGGCCACAAGGACATTTATTTTGTTTTGGTTTGCTCTTAGTTTTTTGAGACAGGGTCTCACTATGTAATGCAGGCCAGCCTTGAACTCACTATGTAGCCCAGCTGGCCTTGAACTCACAGCAATGCTCCTGTCTCAGCCTCCTGAGTGTAGGGATTATAGGTGCGTGTCACCACTCCCATTTTATCTGGACATTTGAAGTGACACACCCAGCTCACTTTGGGTCTGTTGATCACTCTACCCACAGGACATTTTTTCCATTTTACAGATGAGCAGCCTGAGGCTCAGAGGTGTTAGTACGTGGCTCTCAGGGGTGCTCAGTGAAAATCTTTGATATGAGTGGGTGAGATCGCCTAGTGCTGGCCACCAGGGAGGCCCCAAGGAGCCATGTCTGGGTTCCTGCCATCCTGGAGACCTCCCACTCGAGTCTGGTTCAGTTTTTTTTTTTTTTTTTTTTTTTGAGTCTGGTTCAGTTGTGGGTGAGGTGGTAGCAGCCTCAGAGACACCAGCTCCCTGGGGGACCTGGACTTTAGGACAGCAGGGGTGGAACATGCTGGGAGCAGATCTGAGTTTCACTACTTAGCAGTCATGTGACTTTGGGTCTGTGGCTTAGGCTCTTCCTGCCTGGGCATTCTCGTCTGTGAAACGGAGATGGTGGTGACGACTGGTATGAAGGGAGCTCCTTCGCGGGACTGAAGGTGGGAGGGTGGTTAGCTTGTGGGTGAGCACAGCCTGCTAACAGTTGGCGACTTCGTGGGACAAGCCCCCTGGAGCCCTGTGTCACCCAGCCTGGGAAGCCAGGGTCCCACATCTCGGAGCTCCCTCCCCAGCTGATCAGAGGCACGGCGCCCAGAATCCCAGAAGGAGCTCAGGGGCCACCTACCTGGCAGGTGCCTGGGTTGCTGCTCTCTCCTCCTGTCTTATCTGCTCTTTGTCCCACACTCCTGCCCCACCTGGCTCTGTCCTGGAGGTACTTGGCCCCTGGACCGGGCTTTGGGGACTTTCTTTGAAGAGATTATCCTGGCTCTGGGGTGTGGCTTAGTGATACAGCATGGAGAAACCCAGGGTTCTGCACCCCAAGCTCAGGACAGTCAGAGTGTAGGACTATAACTCACTGAGGAGGCAGCAAGACAACCCATCACACTCACCAAGGGACCAAGCCCATTACGATCCCCCTGGGTAGGACCTGCAAAAGGTGGACGGAGTGGTAGGAGCTGCTTCCAAGCTGGGGGTGGGGGTGGGGTGCCCAGAGATGGTAGCAGGAAGCGAGAGGATTAGAACCAAACAGGGCCAATGGGAACCAGATGTGATTAGGGTGGGGGGCTCTCACAGGGGGAGATGCTTTCCTTCTGCAGCTGC
>PVLD010007093.1:0-45997 GCA_004027595.1 Dinomys branickii | reverse complement strand
CACCAGGGAGGTGATTTGCATAATAGTACCTGGGTGCCTGAAGACAATCCTAGGAGGAGGCTGGGCAGGAGCCACATGGGTGCCAGGGAGGGGAGCAACCCCCAGCCCAACCCTCCTGCTCCCAGCCTACAGCTCTAGGGGTGATGGGGGTCCAAGTTGTAGCTGCTTCTTCCAGGAAGCCCTCTTGGATTCTCAAATTGGATCAGCCACCTTCTCTGGGTTCCAGAGCTGCCAGGGTTTTTACTGCAGTGAATTATGACTCATTTTTCCAGTGGGTTACTTAGATCCCCACCCCCAGGCCCTTCCCTCCGCATAGCCACCTCTGGGAGTTTGGTGTAGGTTTTCCAAATCTTGTGTGTTAAAATAAACATAACTTACTAGGTGTGGTAGCCCATGCCTATATGGGAAGCTGAGGCAGGAGGATTGGAAGTTCGAGCCCAGAATGGGCAATTTATCAACTTGGCAAGACCCTGTCTTAAAATAAAAAAAATAAGAAAGGGCTGAGGATGTGGTTTGGAGTGAGGCTTTCAGTTTAATACCCATTACTGCCATAACTAGATAGATAGATGATAGACAGACAGACAGACAGACAGAGAGATAGATAGGGATAGCTGCTATGGTGGTGCATGCCTGGAATCCCAGCACCAGGCACCCTGAAGCAGGACAATCTTGAGTTGGAGTCCAGCTCGAACTATATAGCAAGACACAGTCTTTAAATAAATAAGTAAAACATACACAACATAAACATTTCCGCCCTGACCAGTTTTGGGTGCAGTTCAGTGGCAGTGAGTCCTCGCACACAGCGAGGTGGCCATCTCCACTGTCCCTCAAGAGCCTCTCCGTCTGTCCCCATTTGGTGCCAGCTCCCCATGTTCTGTTTCCCTTTCCACCTCTGTGAACTGACAGCCCCGGGCACCCCGTGTAGGTGGGATGGCACAGGCTGGGCCCTCTCCTGTCATCACGGTTATAGCGTGTGTCAAAATCTCTTTCTAAGTCCCACAAAGGGTGGCCGCCTGTGTACATGCGACTCTGCACAGACAGTGGCGTCTCATCTGAGACTTAAAGTGACCTTCCGTCTGGGCCCCAGGGCTCGGTGTTGTCTCCCCTGACATAGACCCTTGAGGTCTTTTTGTCATAGAGCCTGACACCATCATTCAAAGATCTGTGTTGTGTTCCACATGTAGGTGCTTCCGGTTTTGCCAACAGGGTTCAGTGAGTAGCAAATGTCCTTTGTGTCCCTCTGAGCTCCCTGGGCAAGGGTTTCCCTGGGCTGCGTTCCTAGAAGTGGAGGACATTCACTGGGTCAAATGTTACGTGCCTTGTAAATATTGACAAATGACACATATTGATCTCTCTTTTTTTTTTTTTCTTTAAGATGGGGACTGGCTGTGTTGTCCAGGCTGGCCTTGAACTCCCAGGCTGAAGCAATCCACCTGCCTCAACCTCCTGAGAAGCTGGACTATAGCTCTAGGCAAAGCGCCTGGCTCATCCATTGCTTCAGATCAGCTCTCTGCAGTAGCCTTGGGGCTCCAGAATTTACAGTTCCCGAATATTGCTGTTTGGTATTCAGGAGGCTCCACAGCCCCATGCTTGATTCTTGTCCCTATTCGGTTATTTCCAAATTGTGGGTCATGACCCACTAATTGGTCATGAAAACAATTTAACATGTAATGGGCAGCATTTGAAAAAAGATAATGAAAGAGGATAAATCAGAACAGAAAACATCACATTACAGATAGCAGGGTAGGTTTTATGAAAGTTTTATTTCATTTATATAGGCATGTGTATAAAGCATGCTACAACATAAAATATATTTCTTACTCTGAAGTCATGGTCAAGAAGTTTAAGAAACACCACTTACATTTGGTACCAGCCAGATCCTGTAAATGTGACAAGCACACTGCTGTCCAAGTCCTTGCTCTCACATCTTCCCTGTGGAGGTGGCCTCCTCTTCTGCTGCCACTTTCCTGTTCCAATGCCCCTTTCTCTGGGAAGCCCCCTTTCCTCCTCAGTCCCCAGGACCTCTCTCTCTGTGGCTCCATAGCACTTTCTGTCCTAGATTTTCCAATGGCAGGTGACCATGGCGTTCTGACCTGACAGTAGGCTCTTCTATAAAGGGACTCATCCTGTACTTGTCCCCTGTGAGTCCCTAAGAGTGAACCTGCAGACAGAATGGCCAAGGTCACACTTCCTGATCATACCCGGGTCACCTTATTGCTATTGCCCCAAGCCCAAGGTATTGTGCTAGTGACCGTAGTTGGTGGTTTGTTGTAAGGACAGCTTTCCTGCTCCTGTGGCCACCTGACACCCCGTGAACCTCTTCTAGATTTGAGACATCCCTGCTTTCCCAAGGTAGAACTCAGAATTCCACTTTCCCAGCTTCCCTTGCAGTTACAGTGTGCCCATGTGACTCAGCCTCCACCAATCAGGTTACAGACACAGGATGTCAACTTGGAAGAGGTGCTGGGCAGGCTGGATGCTGGCGAGCCTACCTAAGCTGGCGGAGAGAAGGCCAGAAGCAGCTATTGAGGGGTTCTGGCAGGGGCATCCCTGCCAACTTTGGTTTCTTGAGCCACCTTGCTTCTAACAGTGACAAGATACCTGTGAACACTGCTGCATTGGAGACACAGTTTGTCGCTCAATGGGCTTATTAGGAGGTGGGGCCTAACTGGGTGAAAATCACTGGGACATGGCTTTGAAGGGCATATTTTGTCCCAGTCTCCTATCTGATCTCTCTGCTTCCTTTCTACCAGCACATGCTGCCCACCAAGATGTTTTGCCTCCCCACAGTGCAGAAACAACAGAGTCAGCCAACCATGGCTTGGCACCTCTGAATCTGGGAGCCTGAACAAACCTTTCTTCCTTTAAGTTGATTTTCTCAGGCATTTTGTCAGAGCAACAGAAAGCTGACTGACACAGTCATGTAGTTACCACTAAGATCAAGAGACAGAACATTTCCGTCACTCCCCCCACAAGTCTCCAACTATCAGTTTGCGGTCATTCCCAGTGATGTGCTAGAGCTGGCTGGAATGAGCTCACGAGAGCCCGTGGTTAGATTTTCATGAACTTTGCAAGCTGCTTATTACACAGAGCTAACAAACACAGTACATTAAATGTAAAAGTAATAAATAAACTCATCACTTCCAAATTATTTTGCTGTGTTTTGCTGCTTATTCATGTTCCTGAGGTCAGCTATCTGTAGAAATGCTACACAGTGACGTGCTGCTGGGCAGCGCCTCCAGATCTGAGTCCAGTCAGCTGCTGCTGTAGCTTGAAGTCAACCAGAGTAGAAGTATTTACACTGGAGAAATTGGCAACGCTACAAGTCAGGGTTTGATGGATTGTTTTGCGGATTGTCTAGACATCAGAAAGGAATGGAGAAAAGGTAGAGAATGGGGGTTATTACGGCATTAGATTGTGAATAGCACACAAAATTAAGGAAATAATTTTTCCAGGATTTTAAAACCACTGTCTGACTCAGCAAAATGTCACTTACTCTTGTGATGAACTCGTGAAGTTCTGACATGTGTCTGTGCTGTTTTATTCTCGTCTTACTCTTGCCGAATGATGGCTTCTCAAACAGCAGCCATAAAACCTGTTGATACGAAAAAAGACTGAGCTTACCATCCTGGGGAGGCAAGAAGACAGCGGAATAGCAGAGTCTGGTTAATGTGGACGGTAACTTGTGCAGAGGGAAACATTTTCAGTCTTCTGGGGGCTAGGACGTGTGCAAAGGTTTCATTGCACCCATGAGCAGGCTCCAAATACAAAAGCATTTGGCATGATTAACTAAAACATGCTGTTGACTATAAATACATAAAATCAATTGGCTATAGGAAATTTCCAATTTTTTTATCTGTAGACAGCAAAGTTCAGGGAACCAGACCAACATAAAAAAGCCAGTTATGCTGGGCGTGGTGACACATGCCTGTAATCCCAGCACTCAGGAGGCTGAGGCAGGAGGATCTTTGTGAGTTTGAGACCAGCCTGGGCTATAAAATGAGCTCAAGCCCAGCCTGAACTGCATAGCGAGACCCTGTCTCAAAAAGACAAAAAAAAAGCCAGTTGTGTTTTTGTATGTCAGCGACAAGCCACCAAAAAGGAAATAAAGAAAACAGTTCCATTTACAGTGACATCCAAACACCTAGAAAAAAGTTTGAGCCAGGAGGTGAAAGACTGGTACACCAAAAACACTGGTGAGAAACATTACTCAGCAGAAAGACATCCGAGCTCAAAGGTCAGAAGACTTACGTTGTTAAGAGGGCTCTGCTTGCCAAGGTAGAGTTCAGATTCATTGCCATCACTATCAGAACCCCCTGGCCTGGGACGAGGAAGTCCACGGTGGGAGAGCATATGTTTAGCATATGTGAGAGCCTGGGCTCAGTATATATATGTCTTTTTAGTTTTGGGGGCAGAAATAAAAAAGGCAACTCGGAAATTAAATGGAATGGCAAGGATCCCAAATAGCCATAATGATATTGGAAAAGAAAAACAAAATTGGAAGGGTGGCTTGGTTCCTATATCAAAATACCATGGCCTAAGTGGCTTAAATGAGAGGGATGTGTTTTCTCGCTATCCTAGAACTGCAAGTCCGAGGTCAAGGTGCCGGTCAGGTTTGGTTTCTCCTGGGACCTCCCTCCTGGCCTGGTGACAGGTGGAGCCTCCTCCTCTTTGCATCTCTATGTGGTTTTCCTGTGCCCACAGTGGGCACATCTGTGTCCCAATTTCCTCTTCTTGTACGGACCCCAGTCATACTGGATGAGAGCCTATCGTAATGACCTCACTGTAGCTTAACTGTCCCTCTGGGGAATTGTCCCCAAATACAGTCATGTTCAGAGTTACTGTGGGTTAGGACTTCAACATATGAATTTGGAAGAGCGATCCAGTTCAGCCCATGACAAAGACTGACACTTCCTGTTTTCAAAATGAACGACAAGCACTCGTAATGAAAGCAGTGTGGTACTGTGGTACTGGCATGAAGACAGACATAAAAACCAATGGACAGAATCAAGATCCAGAAATAAACCCACACATGCATGACCAATTGATTTTCCTTGAGGGTGCCCGATGGTTTGGTGGAGGAAAGAGCGGTCTCTCTAACTAATGGGGTGGGGACAACTGTGTGATCCCGTCTATAAAATTACAATAAGAAAATCTTACAATAAGTAAAGTTTCATAACCTCAGCTTTGGCAACAGATTCTAACATAGGACACCAAAACATAAGCAATTAAAAAATAATAGGTAATTGAGACCTGAGCAAATTAAAACCCTTTGTGTATCAAAGGACATTATCAGTGCTGGCCAGGCATGGTGGTCCACATCTGTAATCCCAGCTACTAGGGAGACTGAGGGAGGAGGGTCGCAAGTTTGCAGCCAGCCTGAGCAACTTAGGGAGAACTTGTCTAGAAATAAAAAATAAAAAACGGCTGAGGATGTAGCACTGTGGGGAGCACCTCTGGGTTTGAACCTCAGTAGTATCAACACAAGAAAAAATAAGAATGTGAAACAATAATCTACAGAATGAAACAGAGCTGGATATGGTGGCACACACCTATAATTCCAGTGGCTGGAAGGCTGAGGCAGGAGGATTATTGCCGGTTGGAGGCCAGCCTGGGCTACATAGTGAGTTCAAGGAGCCTGAACTACATAGTGAGACTGTCTCAAACCCCCGCGCCCCACCCCCAGCAAACCCAGAATGAACAGAATATTTGCAAAACATTTATGTGGTAAGGGTTAAATACCCAGCACAGCTGAAGAATTCTACAGCACAACCACAAAAAGACACACAGTCCAGTTTAAAATGGGGAACAAAATTGAATCCAAAGATGTGCAAATAGCTAACAAGGGCACGAAAAGGCAGCCCACCACAGCGGTCATTAAGATAATGCATTGGATCCACAACACAAAATCCCTTCATACCCACTAGGACGGCTAGAATGTTTTTTAGCCATCTCATTTTTTTTTTTTTTTTTTTTTGCGGTACTGGGGATCGAACTCAGGACCCTGCACTTGCTAGGCAGGCGCTTATTCCACTGAGCTATATCTCCAGCCCCTTAGAATGTTTTTTAAAAAGAAAAATAAAAGCGAAAATTTGTCCAAGGTGAATGTTTATGGAAGGCTTATTCACATGGCCAAAATCAACCCAAACACCTATCAGTAGATGAATGCATAAACAAGTTGTGGAATATTCATACGAAGGAATATTGCTCAGCCACGTAAAGGAACGAAGAAGAGACCTTAAACTTGGGCCAACCTTGAAAACATTACGCTAAGCGAAAGAAGCCAGAGGTCCAAGGTTACTTAGAGTCAGGGTTCCATTTAAGTGAAACATCTAGAATGGACAAATCCATAGAGTCCGTGAAAAATAGCAGCCTGAGGGGATGGGCTAGGGGCTGGGGGAGGGAGACAGAATCTTGATGTGATGGGCTTGGGGTTTCCTTCCAGGGCAGTGAGAATGCTGGGAAAGTGGAGCAGTGATGGCTGCTCAGGACTGTGAACAGAATGCCACCAGGTTGTGCTGTACTTGTCAGTTTTTGTTGCTGTGACCAGATGCCTGAGAAAATCAACTTAAAGGAGGAGTGGTGTACACTGGCTTGCAGGTTCTGAGGCTGTTGTTTACGGTCTGAGGTGAGACAGGAGCATCACAGTAGCGAGCGAGGGGTAGAGCGGTGCAGCTCATCTCACAGCCGCTGGGAAGTGGGAAGAGGAAGACGAGACATAGACGGAGAGACAGAGACAAACAGAGACAGAGAGGGGCAGAGAAAGAGCGACGTGGAGAGACAGACAGAAAGCAGCCAGGGACAAAATACACCTTTGGGCCCCAGTGACCTGCTTCCCCAACTAGGCCCCTGTTCCTAAGGTTTCCAGGCCGCCCTGGAGCCCATTTGGCTGAGTTCATCCATGGAAAAGGCATCCGTGAAGTGAGGGGGCTCAGGCTCCCACAAACCCCCGAAGGCCCCTTCTCTGAGCACAATTAACTAGGGGGACAAATATGCAGTTTTGGGAGACATTTCAGACCTGATCCACAGCCTGCACACTGCAAAATGCTTAATTTTATGCTGTGCAAATTTCACCTCAATAAAGTGTGCTACCCATCTTTCGTATCAGTGAAATTTATAGTGAACATGCACACCTGTGCATAGACCTGTGCCTTTCGTGCACGCACACATGCACACACACACACACACACACACACACATGCACATGCACACGTGCACACACACACCAGCTCCATCCAGCGGTTGTTAAACACCGCTGGTATTGTGGAGCCTTTTCCTTTACTTCCTTAGGCAACTACTCATCGGATTTCTGTTCCACTAATTTTGTCTTTTCAGAAATTTCGGTCAAACAGGTTAGGATTATGCAGTCAAAACTCATCGGCAGTATTGCACATATCCGTAGTTTGTATCTCTTCAGTGGTGAGTTGTATTCCATGGATGGAAAAACCCTAATGTGTTTATCACCTGCTTGCGGGTGCTTGGAATGTTTCCAACTTTTGGTGATAATGAATAAAGGTAGCATAAAATATGCCTATAGACATGCTTGCGAGTATATATACCTTCATTTTCCTTTGGTAACTACCAAGGAGGAGCATTGGTGAATTTTGTTTTGTTTTGTTTCTTGTTTCTGAGGCAGGGTCTCACTATATAGTCCAGGCTAGACTTCAATTCACTATGTAGTTCAGGTTGGCCTCCAACTCACAGAAATCCTCCTGCTTCAGCCTCCTGACTGCTGAGATTAGAGGTGCGCACAACTCATGCCTCGCTTGGTGATTCATTTGTTTAACTTAATTAAAAAAAAACAAACCTGTCCAGTGGTTTCCAAAGTAGAAGCACCACTTTGCAATCTCACCAACAACATGTGGGGGTTCTGGGCAGCATCTTCGCTAGCATCTGATATCTTCAGGGGTTTTATTTTGTTTTGTTTTAACCATACTAATAGGTAGGCAGTGACATCTCCTTGTGGTTTTAATCTTCATTTCCTAATGCTTAATGATGTTGAAAATCTGTTCATATGCTTGTTTCCCATCCATAAATCTTTGGTGAAGTGTTATTTAAATCTTTGGCCCACTGTTTGGCTTTGTTTGGTTTTTATTTTTTGAGATAGGATGTCACTATGTAACCCAGGTTGGCCTTGAACTCACTTCGATCTTCCTGCCTCAGCCTTCTAAGTGCTGGCACTACAGGTAGGTGCCATCATGCCTTGCTGTCTTTAGTTCATATTTTAACTGGGTTGTTTCCTTCCTTATTTCTGAGCTTCAAAAACTGTTTATACACTGGCTTACCAGTCCTTTATCAGATAAGAACTTGGTAAGTACTTTTTCCCAGCAAGTGGCTTGTGTTTCATGTTTCTTAATGGTATCTTCGCAGAACAGGTGTTTGATTTTGATGGTGTAACATCGGTCAGATTTTTTTCTTGTATGGCCTGTGCCTTTGTGTCCTGAGGAATCTTGGCCTAACCCAAGGTCTCAAAGGAATTTCTCACACATGTCTCTTAGGCACATCCTTTTAGAATCTGCATTTAGGCAAGAGCCCAGCCTCCTTCTACAGTAGCCTTCCCCTTCCACCAGTGAGGGCTCACTGTCACTGCCATGGAAACCACAGCAACAGTGGAGCTGGTGCCGTGTTGGTGCCAGTGGTGAGGCTGCAGGGGACAGTGACGCTGAGAGCCACGGGGCAATGAAGGTGTTGGTGCTGTGGGAGAGAGGGCAGTGGTGTTGATCACGTTCTAAGCGAAGCCAAGCCATGTTTGTCCCCCGCTTGGGCCTTCTCTGTAAAGATCCATGCAAAGGCAGACCTCAGTTTGTAAAAATCACCCCTATGATGAGACGGAAGGTGGGGCCGAGGCTCATGCTATTTCCAGGGGGAGCCCACGGATACACTCGGAGAAGGTTCCAGGCACTCATGGGAGCACATATTACAGGAGAAGAACAAGAACAACCTGAAGGGCCTAATAAGAGATGGCCTGTCATTGTGGTAGGTTTTTCCTTCCTTCTCTTCCTCCTCCTCCCTTTCCTCTCCTTCTTCCTCCTCCACCTCCTCCTCTTTCTTATTCTCATTTTGTGGTACTGAGGGTTGAACCCAGGGCCTTCACACTGACTACATTCCCACCCCTTTTGTTTATTCAATTAATTTTTTTTTTTCTGGGTACTGGGAATCAAACGACATCATGCTTGCCAGGCAGGCACTGTGCTGCTGAGCTATATCCCCAGCTCATTTAAAAATTTCAAGACAGGGTCTCAACTGAGTCACTAAACTGCCCAGGCTGGGCTCAAACTTTCATTCCTCCTGTCTCAGCCTCCCAGAGTGCCCGGATCACAGGCCTGCACCACTGCGCCCAGATCATATTTGTGAACTATCAGGCAGACTCCAAACAGAAGGAGACAGACCTTCATGGATTTCTATACATGCTCATGATATATCGCTATGTGTAAAGGACAGATTGCAACAACATCGACAATCCCGTTTTTTAAAAGGTCTGTCCGGACATTTTTTCTTACATGCAAAGAAAATGTCTAGAGCCACACACAAGAAACAGTTATCCATGGTATCTCTAGAACAGGCTTCATTTAACACGCTTCTGATCTGTATGAATTCTTTGCCTTGAGCAGTTACTTTAATCTAAAAGTAAAACACATGCACAATCACAGATATTAGGTGAGGTAGGGCGAGATTATTCTTTTTTGTTCGGGAGTGAGGAAACAGACGCAGAGCGGAGATGCTGTCCTGACTTGCACAGGTGGGTGGCCGGGACGAGCTGGTTTCCCCCGGATCTCCAGTTGCCGCCCACTTGCCTTTCTTGCAAACCAAGAGTCCTGCGTCCCTGCCCATCCAGGGCAGGGCTGGCCTCCGAGCCCTGCGCAGCCCCAGAGGCTGTGAAGCCAGCCCCGGGGAGCTCTGCATCTAGTCTCCTTCACCTGGATGTGGGCCCACCGCTTGGGGAATGGCCTCTGCCGGCCAGGGGCTGGTGCCAGGGGCTGCTGCAGGTCCCAAGGTGCTGAGGACAAGGAGATTGCAGGGTCAGGAAGAGGGTTAAGGGTGCCTCCTCCCGGGTTCCTCCCCAGACTAATTATGACAACACCAACAATCCCATTTTTTAAAAGGTCTATCCAGACATTTGTTCATACATGCAAAGAAAATGTCTAGAGCCACACACAAGAAACAGTTATCCATGGTATCTCTAGAACAGGCTTCATGTAACATGCTTCTGATCTGTTTGAGTTCTTTGCCTTGAGTGGTTACTTTAATCTAAGAATAAAACACGTGCACACCATCCCTGATACTAGGTGAGGTGGGTCCTGCTGTTCTAAAATCTTTTAAATTTTTATTTTGAGGCAGGGTCATCCTGAATTGCCCAGACTGGCCTTGAACTTTTGATCCTCCTGCTTCAGCCTCCCAAGCAGCAGGGATTACAGGTGCGTGGTGGGAAACCTATTTCTAAACTCTGGTTCCTTTTTCGTGTTGGCCGCCCCTTCTCCCCTCACACAGCCTCTGGAAACTCCCTGTAAGCAACAGCTCTACAAAGCCACGCCGCCTCCCTCTCCTGAGGAAAACCAGAACTGCCTGCCGGGCAGCGTTGGGGGAGTTAGGCACACAGCGTCTCCCTCCGAACTCACAGCAATCCCGGGAGGTGGACCCACTTCACAGATGAGGAAACCGAGGCGGGGTTTTGGTCACTGTCCCTAGGCCATACAGAGCTCATGAGCGTGTTATTGTGATTCTAGTCCAGGTCTAGAGCCCATCTCCTTAATCTGGTCTCCTATATTATTCTATAGGGCTGTGGGCAGGTTTCATTCCCTCCACAGAGGTCATACTGAGGAGTTTGAAGAGCTTACTTTTCAAAATATGTTCTTTTAACAAATATTTAGTTTTGGTTTGCTTTTTTTCCCCCAAAACAGGACCTCACTATATACTTCAGGCTGGTTTTGAACTCACTATTTAACCCAGGCTGGCCTTGAAATCCTGTCAATCCTTCTGCCTCAGCCTCCCAAGTGCTGGGATTTTAAGTATATGCCATCATGCCTGACTTGTTTAGCAAACATTTATTGAGCACTTACTATGTGCCAGATGCCAGGTATGTAAGGCAAATACCAGATGAAGGTATGCCAGGTAAGATGTGGTTCTTATCCTTACAGAAAGAGTTCATTAAATTGTTGGCAAAGAGAAGAAAAATGCCCCATGCAAGCCAAGAGGGTCATGAGCTCAGTCTGAGGGCCCCCAGAGCCTTCCAGGACTTCTAGCCAAACCCCATCCCTCCCTCAAATACATCCTCAGACTCAGGTGTGGATGAGCTTGTACTGTCTGGCCCAGGACTCATCACAGTGGCTCTCTGGTGATGGAGAAGCCAGATGGGTCACCTGGCAGTGGGACCTGGCCCCCAGGTGGGCTTCAGGCAGCCCTAGCCCAAACCCCAAAGCTTCTCTGCCAGGATCAGGGTGCCCCCCACTCACTTCCTCCCTGCCTCTCTCCCCCCAGAGGCTGGTAATTGGTAGACAAAGGAGTTTCAGACAGTTGGGGACCTGCGTCCTTTGAGTCCCTGAAAACATGCTATTATTAATTAAAGACTTTGGCTTCGGCGGGGCTGGGGCCTGCCTCTTTTCTGGCTGGGCCTCAGACTTATGTCTCTCCAGTCGTCTCTTCTTGCTAAATTTTTCAGTGTTTTTAACATCAGACTGATGTTACGTATAATTACCAACTTTGCACCCAAATTATATTTGACATGGCTTGTGTGGGAAATTAGACCATTTCAGCGCCTACAAATTCACCTGGGAAGCCACGGCAGGCATGCAGGCGCGCAGAGTGAAGTCATTTAAATATTACATGTGCCTTCGTGAAAATGCCAAAACCCTTTAAACTGCCAGGAGGAATTGCGTCTCCGCCTCTCCTTGCCCCCAAGACGCACACAGGGCGCCTGGGGTCGGAAGCAGGGTCCCCCAGAACCTATTTCTCCTGAGATGCCCAGGCTCCTAGCGTCCTCCAGACCATTTCCGTCATAGCAATCACGTTCCCTTTGAAGCAGGTGGGACCTTCCTGGGTTTCATTTTGTCCTTGCCTTTTTTTTTGGAATAGGGAATCGAACTCAGGTCCTTGTGCTTGTCAGGCAGGCACTGCACTGCTGAGCTATATCCCTAACCCCTCATTTTGTCATTGTAATTCAACAAATCCTGAACACCTATGTGCTGGGGCATTTGTGGGGGGGGGCATCAGGGATCCAGAGGAAAAACACAATCTATCCATTCCCTCACCAAACAGATGTTTATTGATCACTGTTTTATGCCAAGCACTGAAAGCAGAGAGATATAAAAGATTCACTCAACACACAGGAACTAAATTACATGCCATGCTTGGTGCTGGGTCACACACGCAGCCAGGGAGACAGGCTCCCAGGCAAGCAGTCAGTTACTGGTTCCCAAAGGGAAACCAGCCAAATGCTGCCTCAGTTTCTCCCTTGTTAACGGAGGTTGTTCCACCGAGGGAGAGAGACCCTCTTGGCTGCCACACGCTGTCACTTGTCCTGGCCCTGCAGCTGCTCCAGCCCCAGAGAGGAGACCTGGCCCCTCTGTAAGGTTTGACCCCTGCTGGGAGGCATCCTGGGCCCACTGTAGAGGCAGGGAGAAGGGGAAAGAGTGCAGGAAGTTGAGTCGGGTGCCAGGGCACACACCTGTAAATCCCAGCTACTTGGAAGTCTGAGGCAGGAGGATTACAAACTCAAGGCCAGTTTAGACAACTTAGCAAGACCCTGTCTCAACATAAGAAGGGCCGAGGACGTAGCTCAATGGTAGAGCATTTGCCTAACATGTGTGAGGCCCTAGGTTCCATCCCCAGTACTGCCCCTCCCACAAAAAAAATGAGGGAGTCTGAGATATCTCCTCTGCTGCCTATAAGAAATTCACTTTTATTTATTGAATGATTTATTTAGGCCCCAGGATGGCAGAGACAAGCCATTCTGACTGTTCTCCATCTAAATTCCAGATTCACACTATATATGAGTGAATTATTCAGTCTTCCCATTGCTGGTACAAAACATCTGATACCCATGACTTAAAGGTAGAAAGCTTTATCTTGGCTTGCAGTTGCCAAGGTGCCAGTTCCATGACAACCAAGAAGCAAAGAGCAGGGCAGTGCACCAGGGAGGAGGAGGCAGGGACCAGATCTAGTCCCTGAGGTCACACCTCCACGACACACTCACACGTATGCCTTACCAACCTCCTAGGTGGCTCCAAGCCAATCGAGTTGAGAGTCAAGATGAACTGTTTTGGGTTTTCTTATTTTTTTTTTTGAGATAAGGTCTTACTACGTAGCCCAGGCTGACCTTGAACTTGTGATCCTTCTGCCTCAGCCTCCCAAGTGCAGGGATTATAATAAAATGACGGTTTTACACTCCCAAGTTTTGGGTCACTGTGTCCCACAGCCATAGCTGCTGGAAGGTTGCTCCCAGCAGGTGGCAAACCTTACAGAAGGGCGATTTCCATAGCCCTACCTTCAGCCAGAGCCCCATCCTTCATTCTTCTGGTAAATGTACCTTTTATTTTTTGAGGGCTTGCTCAGATGGATCAGAAGCGTGGAACCTTCACCTCCTCCTCCAGGAAGCCCATCCTGACCTCCTGGGCATCTTAGATGCCCCTCTGCTTCCTGGCCACAGAAACACATCAATGATTCCTGTGGGTTTCTTTGTTGTAGGGTGGGCACACAACCTCTTCCTCCCGGGCCTTTGCCTCTGGCCTGGCAGCTGCGCACATAGGACACACTCAGGAAAGTGGGGGCTGTGTATCTCCTGAGCTTGAAGGCCACCCCTCCACCACAGATGTGCACAATCGGCAAGGGATCAAAGTGGACACCAGGCCTGATCTGGACACTGAGGTCTCAGCTTCCTTCGCACAGCCACACAGAGCTGTAACGCAGAGGTGGGGAGGTGGGAAGGGCGCATGCAGGGGGTTCTGCAGAGGACCAGAGTGGGGACTGTGCCTCTCAAAGGTAGTCCTGCACACTGCAGGGGCCACCACTGCCAAGAATCTGCGGGGTGTGACGCGACACGCCAAGGGTCCGGGGAGTCAGTTCCTGTCAGAAGTCCTGCAGGGGGTGCACATCTGTCGTACCATGCGAGGGTAGGGAAGGAGGCATAGAGGCCGTGTCCAAGGCCACACGGCCATGAAGAAGCAGGGCTGGCGAGCAGAACCTAGCGCTGTGCCGCCCACCCTGGGGCCTCACGGTCTCCCTCCCCGGGGCCTCTGCAAGGACAGGCCCGGACTTTCACAGCTGGAACCACAGCCTGTGGGGCCGGTACGGTCTTCTGTGGTTTGAGAGCCAAAGGGAAGGGTTCAGTGTTCCGGGGCTCTGCTCCTCTCCTTGCACCAGGGGACCCTGGAGAGGGCACTGGTCAGCCCCTCACCCTGGGTCTGAAGAGTAGAAGCTAGGGGTAACCCGGCTAGGCTGAGAAGAGTGGGCGGGTGACCGTTCCCCTGTGATGGCGCCCCTGTGCAGGCGGGGGCAATGACAGCCTTGCTCCTGGACACGGCATCCTTGTCTGGACACTGGACAGGGCACATACAGACACACGTGGCCCTGCACACCTGGCCAGCCCCTGCCTGGCCTGAGACCTGTGTGTATGTACCCACATGAGTGTGTGATGCAAAGGAGGGTGGGTCATTGCTCAGGGATGCAGAGGCTCCCCAAGCTAAGGCTACTACTGTAAGCACCACTGACCCCCCTGCTTCCCGGCCTCCTTCAGCCCTGGGGACAAGCCCAGGAGAGAGAGGCTCATAGGCCTCAAGTTGTCAGCAGTAGAACAGACGCACAGAGAGGTTGAGTGGCTCACCCGAAGTCACACGGCTCCATGACAGGCAGGCAGTGTGGCAGCTCAGAGCCAGAGACCTCAGCAGGCAGGCGACACAGCCGCTAGGGAGGGGGTATTGTGTAATACCCTGTCCCCAGCTTTGTGTCCCTGGGCACTATGGTCACTTGTACCCACTGAAACATGCTGTGAACGTCAGGATTTGCTTTCTGTCCCCCCCTCTCCTCTGTCCTTCTGCCTGGCCCTCTCTGGCAGGGAGCTGGGGTCTGCACTGTGGCCAGTGGGGGTGCCAGGGAATTTGCAGCTGGTTTCAGGGTGTCCTGGAGGTGGTCCTTCCCTGCTCGTTCCCCAGGATGGCCGCTACACGGGGTGGGGACCTCTTGGGGCACGCTGGCCCCAGCCCCCCCACTTGCCCCACCCTGCCGGTCAGGCCCTCCACGCCCACACCTACCGCTAGGTGGCGCCAAGTGCCCTTGGACGGCGGGGAAGCTGCCTGGGAGGCTGGGGTGGCAGCGCCTCCATTTGTGCTGAGTCCCTTTCCTCGGACTTCCCCTTCCAGAGCAGCCTGGAGGAGCTCTGTTTCCCACACCTCACATCCTTCCAAAGCTGCACAAAGGCCGATGAGGTAAACCCCATTCCTGTCCCCATTTTATAGATGAGGAAACTGAGGCCCAGAGAGGTGAATATATCCAAAGTCACAAAGCTAATAAGAAGCTGAGTCAGGACTCTACTCTTAACAACTGTGTCCTGAAAGTTCTCAGAGTAGCTGCTTGATGGGAGCCCAGGTAAGGAAAGAGGGAGGAAGGTGGGTGCCCAAGGGAGGAGCCACTCAGCCAGCAGTTCAGGCAGTGCTCAGCGCAGATGCGCTTCAGAGTGCAGGCTTCCATGCATCAGTCCCTGGTTGGGGGCCCTGGTTCCAGTGGGGTGTAGCATCCCCAAACACAGGAAGATGGGTTGGCCCGGAAGGCCTGGGGACGCAGGGTAAGCCACTGGGCCGGAGAGCCCTGGGGGTCAGCTGTGCTCCCAGGGCTACTGGCAACGACAGCCAAGCACCAAGCTGTCTGTTCATCCACCCGTCCTTCCTCCAAACACAAGGACCAGGTTCTGGGGACGCTGCAGTGAACAAGACCAGCAGGGTCCCTGCTGCCTTTTGCTCTAGGTCAGAACAAACAGGCAAAGGACAGGGAAATGAAAAGCAGCGTGGTAAGACAAAAAGCAGCAAAGGTCTTGTTTAGATTGGGTGATCTAGGAGGACTTCTTGGAGGAGGTGGTGTTTGTGGTGAAGAGTCAGGAGCAACTTTCTAGGTAGAGGGGCCAGCAGGCGTCCTGGTGCTGCAAGAGAAGCGAGCTTAGCAGGCTGGAGGAAGAGAAGGAAGGCCTGCAGAACTGCTGTGGGCAGGGCCAGGCCGAGGAGGATGCTGGACATGCATGGGGGGTGTTAGTCTTAGAAAAGCCAGATCAGCCTTTGGATGACTGTGCTTGTTGATGTCAGAGAATGGAATGCAGGAGCCAGGGCAGAGCAGACAGACCCGCTTCGTTTTGGGCCTGCAGACTGCCAGCCCCGCGGGAGGCTCGGTCCAGAAGGGGCATCAAGCCAGCACCGGTCCTCTGCCCTGGGTTCTAGTTCTGGCTGCTCCATTGGGGCTCTGTGACCTGGAGTTGCTGACTGTCCCTCTGAGTTTCCATGTCTCTGTCTGCAAACTGGGACAAGAGCAGCTGCCTGGCCCTGTGGCCAGGAGCGCACGGGAGCTGGGGTTGGGGTGTCGCACAGGGCCAGATTTCCATATACTGCCCAGGAGGAGGCTGGCTGGCAGTGCGAGAACTCAGCCCCCGGGGTCACCATGGGGGTCCAGTTTCTCCTGGGGAATCGGGGGCGACGCTGTAGTTGGGGGGTCCCCTTCCCTCTGCGGCCTGGGGCCCAGTCCCAAGCCGGGGTCCCAGCCAGGTCCCTCCCCTCCCCCACTGCCCATCCCTCCATCTTTTCTTTTTTTTTTTGCATCTTCTTTTTAAAATAAAAACGCCGGCCGCTCGCGGCTCGCTGATGTTTATGCCTCAGTAATACATTATGTATTATTTTGTTTTAAGCACAGCTTTTGCATCCTGACAGTAACAATAAAATGTGACTATGGGATTGCTAACACAGACAGACTAATGTTTCCATCGCCCGCCTCTTTTTTTTGCGTCCTAAGCACTTTTGAAAAGGCTCCTTTTATATTCCTAATAAAATTATAGCAAAATACATCGATTTACTGGAAAAGAGTTTAGGGTCGGGTTGGGTTTTTCTTCCCCGCCCCCTGTGTGGGCCACTGCTCCCCCCAAAGGCTGATGAATATTCCGAATCAACCTTCTAAGTGCTGTTTGACCCACGACCCCGTGGTGCGCCAAACTGTGGTTGCCAAGGCTGCGGCAGCGGAGACTTCGGGTGTTGAGAGGTGTTGGGGGTGCCTGTGTGTCACTGGGGTGTCACTGTGTATATGCAGGGGTGTCCGTGAGTGTGGAGATCAGAGCCTGGGCATAGGTGGGGCATCTGGATGTTCTCAGGGTGTCTGTGTGTGCAAAGACAACTGCAGGTCCGAGCAGGCATTTGCGGGTGTGGGGTCGGTCCGTGCCATTATTCTGGGCAGGTTGTGGGTTGAGGCCTGGGCCCGGTGTTCCACAGCTGTGAGGGCCCCAGGGCACAGAGTGTGACCCCTATGCAGTGGGGTGTCTGTGGGCTTACGGATGTGGGATTTAGGAGTCTGTCTGAGCCCGTGGGGGTCAGGGTCAGGTTTGCAGTGCAGGGCGGTGGCTGAGGCGGACACGGTGCCTGTGTGTGGGTCTCTGCTGATGGAAGGAATGTAGATGTCGGTATCCAAAGATGTCGTTTTCAGGGAGATCTTTCCATCTGGAAAGTGGGCTCTCCCGATTCCATTTCTTGCTGAGTGTGTGTGTGTGTGTGTGTGTGTGTGCGCGCGTGCGCGTGCGCGTTGTGAGATCCATGTGTAAATGAACAGGGCTCAACAAGGTGGGTGTGTGGGTCGCCTCATGCTGATGTGGCTGTGCTGGGCTCACAGGTGGCCTCTGGGGAGAGGTAAGGTGAGCAGCAGGCAGGGGAAGGGTGGGAAAGTCAGGTACAGAAGGGGCAAGGCCCAGGGGGCCCAGCTATGCGACAAGGGGTGTCCCACTCATTGTCACCTACGCCAGGCCCGGTACAGGCAGCAGGGCCCGGCAGCTGAGCAAGAGGGGTGAGCTGAGCTTCCTTACTGGGGTCCATGCCTCGTGGCCACCCTGGAATCTGGGGCAAAGTCTCTCTTTCCAGCCTTGGTTTCCTGGGCGTCCACTGTGCCCTAGAATCTGAGGTCTAGCAAGCGAAGACATCTTTAGGCTCTGCTACCCCAGTAAGGTGCCCCTTGGGGGTCCCCAGAGGCTTCAAGATCCCTGGGACCCCCTGGCCAGAGGCACTTAGGGGAGAAGCTGCCCGAGAAGCCGGTCCCCTGCACCCCGGTGGAGCCGCACATCCGCACCCGGAGCCCTGCCTGCCGCTATGCCGAGCCTGGCTTCCTCCCCACGGCGGCCACTGCCCGCCCTCTCTGCGTGTATGTGGATTTGCACGATTGAGAAACAGGCAGAGGGAAAAAAAAAAGCAAGCACTGGGTTTTGTATACTAAGCACTTTCGAGGGCAATCTGGGGCCCCCTAATCCAGAGGTTTATAACCTCCCCAGCTAATGCTCCCTGACACTGTGTTTTGATATCATTACTACATTATACTCACAATTTTTGAGTGAAAAAATACAGTACTTAGAAAGTCGAAATTCATAAATAAATTCATGTCAAACCGCTCTTAATATTGATTTTGTTAGTGTTCAGATTCAATAATAAGGTACCGCGCGCATGAATATTTAAATATAATCATCATTTCTGCATCTCCTAATGGCCTCTGCTCTTCTACACTCAATTTAAACACAATTTAAAAACTATAATGTATTGAAAAATACTAGGATTTAGCAATAAATCATCATTGGGAGATTCCAGGCCTCTTATAGGGGTGGCTCGATATGGTTTCTCCGGGGACTGTACAATTAGATTCATGTTTTTAAACTTCTCAATTATCCATATACCATAATTTTATGTGAAAGTTTGTTTCGCTCCCCCCTCCCCCCCCCGCCCCCCCCTCGGGCCCCCCCCCGTAGGAAGCCTTGGAACTCGGCTTAAGTGTCCTCTTAGCCGGAGTGGAGTAGGGTCAAAGGGGACCGTCCTCAAAGTGAATTAGAGGCCGGGCCTGCCAGAGGCAGCCGGCGCTGAGTCACTTAATCACATTATTTGGGAAAAATATAGGGGGGAAAGAGATAAAATGACTTAAAATGAACTTGCCAAGGAGGAAGTGGAGTTTTTTAGATTTATTTAAAAAGCAATCCTTGGCTTGATGAAATAGACGCAGGGCTGCGGCAGGATGTGGTAGGATCCCTGCAGAGGGCGGCAGGGCTGGGGCGTGCTGGGAGACCTGGGGAGGCCTCCAGTGTGCTTCCTGAAGAGTCCCTGGGGGTGCAGGCGTCCCTGGGAGAGGCGAGCAGGGTGCCCCTGGGTGGGGTGGGGGTGTGGCGAGGGCCCTGTCTGGACTGGAGAGTTCATAGGGAAGACAGGGTGTGGCGGGGCCCTGGGGCATCTGGAGTCTTGCCTGGTGCCTTGGTGGCAGCAAGTGGCAGCTGGTGCTGACAGATGGCAGGAGAAATGGCACAGCAGCGTGGACTGATGACAGGAGGGGTGGGCACTGGGGACTTGGAGGGACAGTGCCCATTGGCTCACAACACCAGATCGCATACCCGGTCTATAGAAGGGGTGGGTCCTCACCCGCTTCTCAAGTGCCCCCCCCCCCCCGACGCCTGGCCTCATGCGCACTGTGTGACGTCAGCCATAGTTATGCCCATTTTATAGATGAGGAAGCTGCAGCTCAGAGGAGGGAAGTAGCTGGTCTGAGGCCGCACAGGCAGGAAGGGCTGGCCCTGCGACCTGAGCCCAGCTCACTCAGTCCTTCTTGACGGGCTCCAGCCTTTGCCCGCAAAGTGAAGTCAGCAGGGTAAGGATACCCTGCCTTGAACCTTGGCCTCAGAATGCTCCCGCTTGTGGCTCAGCTGTTCACAGCCAGGGAGACAGACCGACGTCTGCTCATACTGGGGAGGGACAGGGGCACTGGGCGCTGTGGGGGCGTCCACAAGAGTAGATCTGAACTGGACTCTGGCTCAAGCGTGGGACTGACGGTGAGGGCTGTCCAAGGGCCACCCGGACCGGTGGGATGGGCAGCCGTCGGGAGTGGACACATAGGACAAAAATGCCAAGCTGGGAACTCTAACTCTGGTGGACGGGGAGCCACAACAGCAGTGTCCACCGGCTGCTTCAGGAGCACAGAAATGGAGGTCAGGCCAGCCCGCCCGCACCTCTGAGTCTTGCTTCCCCGTGTACCAGGGGATAGCCGTATCCACTTCGGTGGGCTGCCCCGGAGAGGGGAGAACACAGTGTCCGGTCCTGAGTGCCTGGCACACAGGGGGCAGGCTCGGGCTTTGTCCCCCCGCCTTGCACTGCCTGGGTCCCTCTGGGGGGGCTGGTTCCATGGAACCGGGTTCTGCTGGACTGAGAGCCAGGCACTGCCCCCGTCAGCTGTCCTTGCAGTGGGGATGCCCAACAGGTTGCCTGTTCTCAAGCCAGGGGTCAGAAGTGCTCAGCCCTCCAGCAGCCCACAGGTGCTACCATCTCCTGCTGAGGCTGCTGACTTATTCATTCATTCATTCTTTCCCTCATTCATTCATTCTCTGACCTGCCAGGTGCTGTTCTGGGCAGCAGAGAATACAGGGTCCCTACCTCACGCCTTGTGCCCCAGCCTCAGCTTCCTCATCTGTGATGGGGCGTTAGCATGGCCTAGACACCTACTTCTGCCTAGATTGTGTGAAGTCACCAAGATGGATGAAAGCTGGCCCTGGGTGAGCTGTTGTTCTTTCCCCAGTGAATGGGCCTAGAAGCTGCCCGTGGGTGGCTGTCTCTGGCAGGCCACGGCTTCCAATTGTTAAGGACAGGAGCAGGGATAAAATTTGGGAAACTGGTGGGAAAGTGGGAGCCAGTGAGGGTTCTTGAGCCAGATTAGGTGACCAAGGAGGCTCATCCAGGCTTCTCAGGTGCAAAAGGCCTGGGGAACACTGGCCCCAGGAAGCACAGATTAGAAGACACAAAAGAGGGCCACAGCGGAGACCTCCAGCTAATTCCTGCACGGGCCATCTGTGCCCTGGCTGGGTGATGTGTAGGATGGGTGGGAACTCACCCCTCCCGACCTCATCAGAGCCAAAGAGTCAGATATGGCAGGGGGAGGGCAGAGCCCAGGGAAGCCATGGGCAGAAGCAGCTCTGGGGCCCTGGGGCACACAAGGGATTCCTCCTTCTCCCTGTCAGCTGGCCTCTCCAGTCATCTCCAGGACTCCCTGCAGGACTTTTTGGTGCCTCTCGATCCTGGGTCCCTGCCTCAGGTCACCTGCAGTTCCCGTACTTTTACCTACCTCAGTTTGCCCATCTGTTCAGTGGGGCTGCTCAGGCAGAGCCCCCCCCCCCCCGCAGGGCTGCTGGGGGAACCCGTGAGATAGGAATAAGGAGGCTAGTGACCTGCAAAGGGCTGCAGGACCCCTGAGAGCTCTGGGAGAAGCCAAGCCGGAGGCCACACCAGCCATGCCCGGGTCTTCAGGCCAGGGTAGGGCCAGCTGTCTCCTGAGGCTCTGTCACTCTGTATCCACGGCCTGTTTTTTTCTGGAAAACAAGCGACATTCATCACAAGTGACAGCCAGGCCCTAATGCAATCTCCGCTGGAGCCATGAATTGCAAATGCGCGGCAGAGAGGAGGCTGCTCCATTAGGGCCCCCAAGGAGGTTGCAGGCCCTGGGCCCCCGGGGTGCTGGCCAGCAGTGGGGGACACCTGGAAGGCACAGGAGGGTCCCTGGCTCCCTGAGGTCACCCTGGGCCAGGCCTCAGCCACCTGCGCCTCTGGGTTCTCGGCTCCCCGAGGGTGAGGCGGGGCAGGGCTCCAGAGTGGGCGGAAGCGGGGGCGGGTTCCTGGTGACTCAACCTGCTTTTGTCCCTCTGTGAGATTCAAGAGGAAAATACACCTGGGAAGTCGGCAGAGCAAGTTGGGTGGCTGGGGTGGGGCAGGTAGGTCCCCAGTCCCCCACGGACACTTCACCTGCTTGGGGCCTGGGCCGGAGAACGTGAGTGACCAGGAGGTGCCAGGGGACAGCCCTTGGCCTCCTCACCTCACCCCCTGCTCACACCCTCTCTTGCTCCACCCCAGGGCTATCCAGGGCCCATGGCGCCCCCCGCATGTGTGCCAGGAACTTCTGCCTCTGCGCACTGGCCTGGGTTGCTGCCCTGTGCTCCCAGGCGTGCGCCTGGGCCTCACGTGTGTGTGTGCCTTGCCTGCAGCCAGCGCAGCACTGAGTCAGGGCGCGCCTGCCCGTCGCTGGCACCCGCATAGACGGGTGGGTTTGTTTTTCCCTGCGTGTTTTGGGTTCAGGTGAAAAAAAACAAACCCAAATGAGCTCTGCCCGGGGCGCTTTTCCCTTCATTTTTCTGCCCAGGTGTCTCTAAAGGGAACCTCATTGTCTGCTCCGAATTCATTTGCACTTAACTCATCTGGAAGTTTCGCAAGAGCTGTTTGATGTCCACGGAGCCTGGCACCCTCCCCTCCCCCATCCTGGTAATGAGCCCTTGAACCCTGGAGGCCAAGGGACCCCCTCCGCCCGGGTTGGGAGGAGGCGCTCAGCAGGGGGTGGCCTGAGGGGGCGTCAAGGCGGAGCTGGGGGGCTCTGCCTGGTGTGTCCCCTCCCCTGGGACACATACCCGGCCCGGGCCTCTCTCTGCGCCCTCTCATCCTCCCCCACTAATTAATGGGTGCCTGCGAGGGCTGACCCAATTGGCCCCCAAATTAATCTCAATTACTGCGATTTGGTAACGCGGCGCTAGCCAGCCTGCTGGAGCCAGCGGGGACGTCAGCACCCGCGAACGCAAGCCGCGCAGCGCCCGATGTTATCTGCGGGCCGGGCCGAGGGGGGCTGGGCGGGGCCGGGGCCCCGGGCGGCGCAGCCTCTTATCCGCACCATCAAATTAGTTCACATCACCTGATATTCGGCGGCCTGGCCTGCCACCTCCACGTCCCCTTCCCGGTTCCTGCGAGGATCTTGGGCCGCGGGGTTCCATGTCCCGGTCTCACGGGCCCACGGCCTGCAGAGCAGGCGGCTGCTGGAAGCCGGGGTCCAGCTGGCCACCCCCTCCGATCCCCGGCACAGCGACACCACGCAGGAGGCAGCCGTGGGCAGAGGACGCCCGCCCCGGGGCTGGTGGCTCCCTGCGGTCTCCCAAGGCTTTCCCATCCGGTGCTACCGGTTCCTCCCTCCACATCCCTGCGGGGCAGGGCGGGATTAGTAACTCCATTTTACAGAGGGGGAAGTAGAGGCCCAAGGAGGAGACTCGGCCGGCTCAGCGAACCCGGCTCTGCCGCGCAAGGGAAGGTCGCGCCCCTACCCACCGCACACCCAACACCTCCCTGCTCCTGCGCCTCTAACTGCCCCAGCCGGTTACCAGTGACTCCTTAGATCAAACAGGTAGGCTCCTGTGAGCCTCAGTTTCTTCGTCTGTTGATGGAGGTGAAGATAACAAAGCCTCGCCTGTCACAGGGCCAGTAGTCCGTGCTAAGGCCCTGGGCGCATCCGGGGCCTTGGGCAGGAGCAGGGGGTCATCGCTGCGGGGAAGGGCTCAAGATCCCTAAAGGGGGACCCAGGCATGGGAGCGCAAACAAGGAAGGGGGGCACCTTCATCACCCCACCCAGCCCACACCCGCAGGCTCAACCCCCCACTCCCAAAGGACTGGAAGGCTGCGAGGCCCCCACCCCGACCCCCACCCCGAGTTCTTCCCGGGTACAGGCAGGACTCCAGCAAACGCAAATGAGCGAATAAACGGACGGCTGCCCCGCGCCCAGCCTCCTGTTAGGAGTCACTTAACACAACTTAACTGGTTGCGCTCCCCTACTCCAGGGCTGCACCGCACCCAGGGCCTGGACTGCCTGCCGCACCCAGACGGTGCCCTCTCCCGGGGACTTCCACTCCTCCCGCACCCCACCTGTGACAGGGTCCAGACTTCCGGACTGGGGTCCCTTGGGGGTGCCCTGGCAGGTGCCCACCCACACCGGCCACACGGGCAGCCACCCTAGGAGGGAACGTGTGCCCTGCAAGCCTCTTGCCCGCCCCCCATTTCCCGCAAACCCAGTGGCAGGATGATTGATTTTTCGGGAAGAGCAGCCCCGAGGGTGGGGGTGGGGAGCCGGGGCTCCAGGGGATCCTCATCCATTTGCTTGTGGCTCTGAGTCAAAGCTAGGTCCCTCTGGGCACGGTGCGAGGTGTTCCCCAGCCACTGGTCCAGCCTGCTGTGGGGCACCAGGAGGGCCCTGAGGGGCCTCCCTCGGCGGTGAGTCCAGGGCCTAGGGGTGTTTGGCAGCGACTGGAGCTACTGGTAACTCCCTGGGAGGCACAGTGGCCGGAAACCTGGAGAAGGACTGATTCTGCCCCTGGGCAGGTAGGCAGAGCTTCCCCTTTGGCCACAGGTATCCTGCGCCCTTGGGCCCAGGGGTGTCACAGGGTGCTGCAGCTCTTTCTACCAGTGCCTCAGAAGGGATGGCTTCAGCCTGCAGTGACTCAAGGGGAACTTCCTGGAGGAGGGGACATTAGGGTCATCCCCTAACCCAATCTGGGGGGGCAGCCCCAGGTGAGGCTGGGATCAGTGCAGAGGGAGGGCATCCTCTTTAGAAAGGACCCAGAAGGAGCACTTTGGACAGACCAGGGCAGCCCTTGGTGGCCCTGCCCCGGTGAGGGTGCTACCCGGAAAGCATCCCCAGGAAGTTTGACGTGCAGAATCATCCTGAAGCTCCTCAGCAGCAAGGGGCCTCTGGGACTCGCTCGCTCTCGCCTTGGTTTATTTTAACAGAGAGACAGGGAGTTATTTCCATGCTGAGACATTCCAGGCCTTCAGTGGAACAGGCAGCTTCACATGGTGTCATTTCAATGGTGATGATTTTTTTTTTCAGTCTACAAACTTTCCAAGAATGTGGTCATCTCTAAATAGCAAATACTCTAGGCCATCTAGAATGACTTTGCTGCCTTTGTATTTTGACAGCTTTGCCTCTAACTTCTCACCGACTGATCCAATCTCTCTACCCATCTCTTTAGATTCCAATCCAGCAGCTACAGTTGTTCTCTGCCACACTTTTCCTAGAGTTTTCTGGAAGCACAGAGGAAATCAAAGAGGTTTCCTTTGGTTACAGTTTCAGCTGCACTCCAAGAGCGGAAGGAAGTGTCCCTTTGCCTGGTTGAACGAATCCAGGGCTCCCCATGTTAAGCGAGAGCTCTACCACTGGGCTACCTCCCCACCCCCACCCCACTGCCCCACCCCACCCCCACCCCATCCCCACCCCCATCCCTATCCCCTTCCTTTTTTTCTTCTTCGTTTTCCCTATTTACTTTAAGGCACTCTCACTACACTTCCCAGGCTGGGCTCAATCTTGAGGCCCTCCTGGCTCAGCCTCCCTGGTAACTAGGGATACAGATCTCCACATCTGGCTTGGCTTATAATGTTTCACTGGACTCTCATCAAACTTACCTGGTTCCTCCAAATCTTGGTTTCATCACCTATGGAGCGCGCTGTGGAGCTTCTAATGTTGGAAAATGCTGACCTCAAATCCTCAAAAACTCTGCTCTTCCCGATTATTAAAGCATTGCAGTTTCAGGTCCCTTGTAAAACATCTGGGAAATATAATAGGGAACAAAAAAGAATGTTTATATCTTTCCCTATCTGATCACCTAGGAGGAGACACTGTTAAGATTTTGGTCTTCCCCTTTTTCCGGTGTTGGGGATCAGAGTCAGGGCCTTTCACCCCCTAGCCAAGTGCTCCACCATGGAGCTGCACCCCTAACCCCAGTCTTTTATCTGAATGTGTAGAGAAAAGGAGGTGTATAAAAATATGTAAATCTGAGCCGGGCATGGTAGCACATGCCCGTAATCCTAGTATTTAGGAGGCTGAGACAGGAGGATTGCAAGTTTAAGCCCAATCTGAGCAATTTAGTGAGACCTGGTCTCTAAACATGAACTGGGGATATAATTCTGTGTGAAGGCTCTGAGTTCAACCCCGGTGCTGCAGGTGGAAAAAAAATTAAACCTGAATTAGGATCATGTAGCTTTTGCAGGGGAGCAGGTACCGGGAATCAAACTCAGGACTTCACAATGTCCAGGCAGGCGCTGTGCCACTGAGCTATATCCCTGGCCCTGATCATGTATCTTCTTTGTATTGTGCTTTCTTCTGCATTTTTATAAATCAATACATGTGGAAGAACATGTATTCAGTGTAAAGATTAATAATAAGACAAACAGCCAGGTATCCCTACTCAATTTAAGAATTATATTCCGCTTTTTCACCTTGTATTATGCTCTGGTCATTTTCCTATGCCATTAAACATTCTTTGAGAAGTTGAATTTTAATGGCTGCCTGGTACTCCTCAAAGGGTGGACCATATTTTATTTAAAGAATCCTATCTTCTTAGAAATTTAGATTGCTTTCAACTTTTTTCTATAAAAAGGACGTGGTGAAGAACACTATTACATGCAAATCTTTGCCCATAATCAGAACAGCCTCTGACTACTTCATTAAAAGTGGATAGAAGCAGAGTTACAGGGTCAAAGGAGTTTTGTTTTACTTTTTTGTGTTTTGAGACAGGGTCTTGCTCTGTAGTTCAGGCTGACCTTGAGCTCACTATGGAGCCCAGACTGGCCTTGAACTCATCTTGACCCTCCTGCCTCAGCCTCCCGGTGCTGGGATTACAGGCGTGGGCCACTACATCTGGCTCAAATTCTTAAAATAGTAATAATCCATATATGCTGTGCACCATTTTGCCAGGCACTATAGAGATGGCTTAAGAGGCAGGAGCTTGTTGAAATGCCCGAGCTCTTATTCCCACTGTACAGATGAGCAAACTGAGAATGCAAATTCCCCCAAATCACATCTTAAGTATGAACCTGGGCTTTGACTACCCCTGGTTTCGTTCCAGAGCCTGAACTCTGAGCCTCCACACCACAGTCCAGCTTGTTTATTTGTTCACTCGTATTTCCTGAGCACCTACTCCAGCACCAGGCACAATCATGGATGGCAGGTGCATAGCAGTAAACCAAACAGTTAAAAAAAAATCTCTGTTCTACATTCCAGTGGACGTGACAGAAGGGATGGCTTCAGCCTGCAGTGACTACAAACACAGTAAGAGGTTTTTTGATCCTTAAGAGGCAGCCACAAAAAAAAAAAAAAAAGCAGCAGGAAGAGGCAGAGGGATGCAGGAGTAGTGTGCGATTTACAACAGGGAGGCAAATCCAAGCCCGTATCTGATTCCAGCACTCTGGGAGGCTGAGGCAGGAGGATCGCAAATTCAAGCCCAGTATAAATAATTGAGTGAATTAGAAGGACTCTGTCTCAAAATTTTTCAAAAGGGCTGGAGATGTGGCCTCAGGGTGAAGGCCTTGGGTTTAATCCCCAGTACTGAATGAGAAAACACACACACACACACACACACACACACACACACACACACACACACGCGCGGAAGACTGGGAACGCAGTTCAGTGGTCAAGTGCTTGTCCAGCATGCAGAAGGCCCTGGGTTCCAGCCTTAGCACTGCAAAAACAAAACAGACTGCAGAGCAAAGTCAGAGAAACCCTGTCTGGCCCCTGAGCCTGGAGGGACAACGCCATTCCTGTGGCTGGGAAGGGGAGTGGGCAGTGAGGTCAGTCGGAAGGAGCACGCTGGGGCTGGGCATCCATCATACCACTCACTCCCTGTTCTCCTCACAGGGCACAAATCTTGCCCCCACGAAGGTACATCAGCCAGGGGTGACCTTCCCCCATTGGGGCGCCCAGTAACTCCTGAAGGAGAAGCCTGTGTCTCCGCCCTGGGTGTCCTGTCTATCATCAGGAAGAAATAAACTTTTTTTTTTTTTTTTTCCGGTACCGGGGATCGAACTCAGGACCTTGCACTTGCCAGGTAAGCGCTTATGCCACTGAGCTATACCCCCAGCCCCAGAAATAAACTTTTGTTTCTCGGGGACACTGAAGCTTTAGTGTCGTCCGCTACCACACATGGTTTACCTTGTCTTGAAAAACACAGGTGCCCACGACCAGGCCCTCCATGGCAGGCTGTGCAAGGTTTGCACTCTACAAGGCAGCGTGAGTGTGATTCACTGGGATCACATATCCGTGTAACAGGTAGACCCACGTGAAGGACAGCGTTCAGCTGGTGCGGTTGTGCCCTGAAATTGCTTTTCTTTACTTTAACGCTGTCTTGGAAGCCTGATTTCCACCCCCACCCAGCCTAACCTGACCCATACAGCTGCTCCCCAGGGCCGGGGCGATAGGAGGGTTCAGAGCATGACCCTTGCCTTAGAGCCCAGGTGCAAGTGGCACGAATAGGAATCTTTCCTATCACCCCCAGGAAAGTTCCTCCTAGCAGGGCCAAGCTAAGGGTCAGAGATGGGGTCAGAGTCCAGCAGCCCCTCTGTGTCACGGCCGCACGAGTGCAGATTCTGGGCACAGATTCACAGCGGTGCTAACTCTTGGCATGGCCATTTCAGCTGGATGCTACTGATGGAGTCTCAGAGCTTGTCCTGACCCCAATCCCTACATACGGGCTGCTCTGCGGATGTTTGGCCTGGCCTAGAGTGGCCAGGCATATTCTTTCAGGCAGCCTGCCTGAACAGAACAATATGTATCACCAAAGGCTAGGAGAAGGGGTGTTCTAAACTTTGTGCCCTGGTACTGAGACTTTCACACTGAATTATACCCTTTCCAGTTTTAAAAAGCTGAAACAAGATTTTGCTAAGTCACTAAATTGCCCAGGCTGAGCTTGACTTTGGGATCCTCCTGCCTCAGCCTCCCAGAGTGCTAGGAATACAGGCGGCCCTGCTCACTGCCCAGAGCAGTTAGCTGATAGCTGTCTGGGAGCCTGGGGCTCCAGAGAGGCTGGGGAGATGGGGCATCCTCCGCTGAGTTGGAGGGGAGATGTAAGTCTGCCACCCAAGGGTCCCCCGTCTCCTGCATGCCCCACTGGGCAGTTCAGGCATTTGCCAATCCAGGTCTGGTTCAGGGTGTCCAGAATTGGGACACACGTTGGCCTGTCCCAGTGATGAGTGAAACAGGCTGGGAGAGGTCAGGTAGCCTACCCAGGTCCCACAGCGGGGAGAGACACTGGAATCCAGCCTTGGCTCTGGCCAAGGTTCTCCTGTCACCTGGGGGGAAGCGGAGGCCCGGGCTCCCCCAAGAGTCTCTAGGGTTGTGGCCCAGGACCCAGCGCTTAGGGCTAACTCAGCTCCTTAATAAGGGCTCACGGACCACCTGGGGAGATAGGTGCCCCGGGGGAGGGGGAGGCTTTCTTAGGGGTTAGCTGGGGACGCACAAAGGCGGCATCTGACTCCTCCACCCAATCAGGGCGGGGGTCAGGAGTGGATTTGGGGCCCTGGGAGAGGGCGGGCTGTGGAGGGCTGTGCCTCGCCCCCGGGGCCTCCACTCCACCCCAGCCCGACCCGGCCGCCTCGCTGGAGCCAGCCCCCTCCCGCACGGGGGTCCCCGGCCCGGACGTCTAATGGGCCGCAGCCGCGTTCCGGGAGCGCCCGGCCCCGCTAATGTGCGGTCGCCCCGCCCGCCGGCAGCCGCTGCCCTCCGCGCAGACCCGGGCGCCGATCGATGGCAGCAGGCGGCGGGCGGCCCGGAGCCCCCGCCCCGCCCGGCCCGGCCCTCGCCGCGCCCCGGGAGGTCCCGCCTCTCCAACTCCCAGGAAGAGTGGCCTTCCGGAGCGTGGGCGGAGCCCCCTGGAGGAAAGGGAGCCAAGGCCATGGTCACTAGATGTGACATCTCTCCCAGGCTGGGACCTAGGAGGGGGCCAGTGAAGCACTGAGTGGAAGCAAAACACAATAATTACAGCATGTTTTCTTATTCGTTCATTTTTTTTTTTTTGAGACAAATTTTCCCTGTGTAGCTCAGGCTGGGCTTGAACTCACTATGTAGCCCGGGCTGGCCTCGATCTCAGGACTGTACTCCTGCCTCAGCCTCACAAGTGCTGGGACTTCAAGCTCGCACCACCATGCCCAGCTAAAACAAAACCTCTAGAGAATCAACATAAATAATGCCTTTTTTTTCCTTCTTGTCCTAGGTCCCTGCTGAGGGTCCTTTGTCACTTTGAACCCAAGTCTTTGCATTAGCTTGGCCCTCAGCACTTTTCCATTTTTTTATTTTGAGAAAAGGTCTTGCTAAATCCCTAAATTGATTGGGCTAGGATTGAACTGTCCTTCGCCCTGCCTCAGTCTCCCAGTGCTGGGATAATAGGTACCTGCCAGCGCTTCTGGACAATGCATTTAAGAAGCAGAATTAATTAAAAGAAATACTTGGTGAACAGAAAATGCCAACATTTTATTTTATGTTTTGTGTTTTGAAGGGAGGGTCTTGCCTTGTGGTTCAGGCTGACCTTGAACTCACCACCATCAATTCTCCTGCTTCAGTGCTGGGATTACAGGTGCGTAGCACCATACCCGGCACTAAACTTTTAAATAAGCACAGCAGTGCCTGCTGAGTTGAGTCCTAATGGAGCCTGGGGCAAAGCGAAATCAGAAATACAGATCCTGGTTTATTTACATTTTTGATATATTCATCATGGATTATTTACCAGGGATTTTAAAGGAGCCTGACACAGGGTATTTGCTTCTTGGATTGTGAATTTGATTCCACTGCTTGGACTAGCAGTAACCAGGGAGGACATAGCAAACGCCACCATCCTAATTATTACTGGGGCCTGCACTTGAGGCTGTACGTGGTAGGCAAGTGCTCTCCTAGCTCACTACAGCTCCAGCCCTTTTTATTCTGAGACAGAGCTTCCTAAATTGTCCAGTCTGGCCTGAAATTTGCCATCCTCCTGCCTCAGCCTCCAGAGTAGCTGGGATTACAGGTGCACACCACCCTTCCTGGCTTAGTTATCTTCTGAGAGAGAGAAAAAAATTTTATCAGGATCTAATTTATTGGCTATACAATTTGCCTATTTAAAGTGTACAATTCAGTGGTTTTCATATAAAGTTTTGCAGTTGTCACCACACCTATTGTAGATCACACAGACATTTCGCCTGACTGGGATCACACACTTTGCACTTCAGTGTGGTGTTTTCAGAGTCCCTTGTGGGTTTTTGTTTTTTTGTGCTGGGAATCAAACTCAGGACCTTGCACTTGCCAGGCAGGTGCTTGTGCTACTGAGCTATGTCCCTGGCCCAAGTTCACCCGTGTTGCAGTGAGTACCAGTACTGTCCCATTGTATGGATATACATCTCCTTACGCATGCATCGGCTGTGGACACTGGCTCTTACAAATAATACCGCTACGCACACACGGTGCAGGTCTTAGTGTGGATGCTTTCACTTCTGTTGAGTGTATTTTAGGAGTAGAATTGCTGGGTCATGTGACAACTGCATGCTTTGACCTTTGAGGAGCAGCCGGCCAGTTTTCCAAAGTGGTTGTACCAAGTTCAGTCTGTTCAGCCGACTGGCAGATTCTGGTCCCTTCTTCCTCCATCCGGATGCTCGCTATACCTCTCACTGCAGTGATCCAGGAGGGTGCGAGGTGAAGGTCTCGTTGTGCTTTTGATTTGCATTTCCCAGGGGCCTAGTGAATGCTGTTGAGTGTTTTTTTCATACGCTTATTGGGTATCTGTATTCTTCTTTGAAGAAATGTCTGTACAAATCCCTCATGCATTTTCCACACACCCCAATTATCTTTATGTAAGTGGTGTCCCACCACATTAATGTTCTAACTTGTTTCTTTGCACTCACCGGTCTATCTTTGCTGCAGAGAGCTTTCTATGACCCTGATAGACCTACCTTGATATTTTTAAAATAGCTACTCTAAGTCTCAGATGTGGCTGAGCTGGAAGTACCCAACCTCTGACGGATGGAAATTTGTGTTTTCCAAAAAAAATTTTTTTTTCTGTTGCCAAAAGACAAGGTACTAGATAAACAATCTTATGGCCACGCATGGTGGTGCACGCCTGTAACCCCAGCACTCAGAAAGCTGAAGCAGGAGCATTATGCCTTGAGTTTGAGGCCAACCTGGGCTACACAGTGAGTTCAAGAGCAGCCTGGACTACATAGCGGAGACCTTGTCTCAAACAACCAACAAGCAATATCTTTATGCATATCTTTGCCTACCCAAATGAATCTTTCTGGAAGAGAGAGCCCTAGAAGCAGAATTCTTATCAAATGTTTGATTTCAACATATGTTAACAAATTAGTCCCCCAAAATTTAACTCATACACATACTTACCAGCACCATAGGAGAATGCCCTTTTAATTACATCTCTAGCAACACTAGATATTATTAATTGTATTAATTTTGCTACTTTGTCAGCCAAAAAAGAAACTTCCAACATTTTCACTTCAGTCATTCATTGACCTGATTATGGAGTGACATTTTCCCCTATATGATTATTGACCATTTCAATCAAATGTAATGCTTTTTTCTTCTTTGACCCCTACATTGTCTTATTCTGGTTGAGTGTTATAAAGGATGTTTCCTCTAATTTTTTTTCAGTACTAGGAAATGAATCCAGGGTTGTGGGCATTCCAGGCATTTTCTGTACTGGTAAACTACACCCCCAGCCCCTTCTCTAATACCTTCATGTTAAAAAAAAAAAAGAAACAGAGAATTATGTTTTGGATCAGATGGCGACATTGAAATAAAATTAATTAATTTTAACTTACTTAGTAAATTGAATACAGTTTCAGTGAAACTACCAATATAAATGTCTCTCGAATGTGACAGTCTTCTGGGCAGAGTGGTGCACCCCTCTGATCCCAGCACCTGGGAGGCTGAGGCAGGAGGACTGCAAGTTCGAGCCCAGCCTGGGAAACAGCAATTTAGCAAGACCCTGTCTTTTTTTTTTAATCCATATTTGCAGTACATAATGTTAATGTTCCCTGTGTAGACTGGTCCATTATATAACACATTTTAATTCCTTGTTCATCTTCTTTCCCTCCCCTGTCCTCCTCTCCTTTCCCATTTGAGAAAGATCTACCTCCCTACCTTGGTTTATCTTTCATTTTGCTCTTTATTTAGACTTTGGGTTTCTCATATAAGAGAAACTATTCAACTTTTAAGCTTGCTTGTCTGATTTATTTTACTTAATGTTACGGTCTTAAGGTGCAACCATTCTACAAATGACTCATTTATTTTTCTTTCTGGCAGAGTAGTACTCCACTGTGTGTGAATACCACATTTTCTGTATGCAGTCATCTGTTAATGGACATACGGTCACTTCCAAGGTTTAGCTGCTATGTGCTGCGCTGCTATAAACACGGGTGTGCCTGGGTCACTGTCGTGTGATGTCTTTAACTCTTTGGGGAAGATACCTGGAAGGAGAATAGCCTGGTGCAATGGAATTCCTAGTTTTGGTTTTCTGCGGAATCTCCACACTGATTTCCATAGTGGTTGTACTAGTTTACCTTCCTACCAGTGATGCAAAAGGGTTTCTTTTTCCCAAGACCCTATCTCAACAACAACAAAAAATTAGCTCTAGCAATTGGCTAAGCACACTACAGAGTCACAGGAATTAAAACAGTGCAATATAGGAATGGAGTTTGGTAAATTCATGTGTGGGCAGCCACAGGTCCATGTTTATGGGAAAGTTTAGCTTATGATAAAGACAACATTTCAGTGAAGCAGAATGCAAGGAAACGTCTTGTCTCAAATGGCTATCCATTCAGGAGAGAGAAAATATTTATCCATCAAATGTTTGTGAACACCTGACGCATGCCAGGCACTGTGCATGTGCACAAGACAGCTCATATGGTGGTGGTGGGGAAGGCCATCAGTCTTCTGCTAAATCAACAAAACAGGTAAATGATATAGCATGTGAGAAAGTTATGAGAACTAGAGGAGGGGAAGGAGGGCTGGGAAAGAAATGGCAACTTAAATTAAGAAGGTCAGAAAAGACTTCAGTGAAAAGGTAATATTTCAGCAAAAACTCTAAGATAGCCTTGTGGCACATGCCTGTAATCCCAGCACTCAGGAGGCTGAGGCAGGAGGGTAGACACGAGTTCGAGACCAGCTTGGGTTACATGGTGAGCTCAAGGTCAGTCTGAGCTACATGGGGGCCACTGGCCTGGTACATATCTACTAGAGGGCTCTCTTGGCTCCGGTGTAGATGGTGGGATGGACCCAAGGCAGAAACATGTTTGAAGGGCTTGCATTTTTGAGCTCTTATGTGTGGACTTGAGAAGTGTTCGTTGTCCAGGCACAGGCTTCCCTGTGGGCTGTGACTGGCTGGCGTTTCTCCTTTGTCTGGAAGCTACCTCCTCAAAGGCCACAGTGTGCATAGGGACCCAGGAATAGACAGCCCCCCAGAACTCAGGGGCCAGGCCTAGGCTTTCAGCACAACTCTGGATTATCTGCAGCTTTAGTCATGACTTGGGTTCTGTGCTGAGTCACCTCCCTGTGTCCTGGTTCCTTCCCGGGGCCAGATGGAGAAGCAAGTGCCCTTCCTGAGGACAGAGTGGTAGTGTAGACCAACTCTCCACAAGAGCGAGGCAAGGAGCTCTATGCTACAGCAAGATCATAAGTGAAAGTGGTTTGCTCAAGAATTTAAAAAGGGGAAAGAAAGTACGGACTTGAACTTTGACCCTGAGGCACATAGGAGGGTTGTGTGCGGTGTGACTGGAGCTTTCCCCAGCTTGCTCTGGATGGAGTGGAGAAGCATAGATCACAGGGACAGGAGGCAGAGCAGAGGTGGGGAAGCCCTGGGAGACGGCTACTGGTGCCAAGTCTTTGGAACAGCAGCCGGGGCGGTGGAAGTGACCACATCCCAGAGGTGGGTTATTTTTAGCTTTGTTTTGAGGGACAGGATCCTGCTATGTGGTTCAGGCTGGTCTTGAACTCACTATGTGGCCTAGGGTGGCCTCGAACTCATGACAATCCTCCTCCTCAGCCTCCCAAGTGCTGGGACTACAGGTGTGCCAGACATAGGCCAAGGCGGGGACCCAGTAAGAGCTCAGCCATGGTGCTGGGGGTTTGAGGGGCCCAGTAGACCTGAGAAAGGGGCTGCAGGTGAAGGGCACACACCTATCCCAGGCCTGAGCAGGGAGACCTAATCTCTTACAACCATTACCATCGCACCCTTTGCCCATAGCAGCAGTCACAGGCACCTGAAATCTTTTGCAGCTTGTTCCCTGAGTGAGATGGGTCTCTAAGTGCAAAGTACACCTTGGATTTCAAAGTCTTGGGATGAAAAAAAGCACAAGTAAAATGGCTCATGAATGATTTTTATATTGATCACAAGTTGAAATGATAATACGTGGGATACCTTCGGTTAGATCAAAGAGAGGATTAGAATTAATTTCGCTCTTACAGACTGTGGCTATGAAGGTCATTTTAATTGCCTAAGTGGCTGGTGCTGTGTTCATATCAGGCAGTGGTGGCCTGGGCGGCCGAGGCTATCCTGCGACCGCGTGGTGCAGATGCCCATGGGTGGCCCTTCTGAGCAAAGACGGCAGGGGGCCGAGGAAAGGTGTTCAAATGAGCACCTCTAAGGCACAAGGGGCACAGGACTCGTACGAGGCCCTCTCGCCCCTACAGCTGGTGCTGCAGGACAGCAGTGAGCGAAGGGACCCCTGCCCTCCTGCGGGTCGTGGGGTGTTGGAGGGGGTCCCTGAGAGTGAGCCGCCAGTTACCTGAGGGAGAAAGGGGAAGGGGAGAATGCAGAGACCAAGCAAGCCCAGCAGTGACGTGTGGAGACTCAGGCCTGGGCACCCAGGGAAAAACTCCCACTTGTGATTTGAAAATCCGCCCCACGCTGGGCGTGGTGGCGCACACCTGTAATCCCAGCACTGAGGCAGGAGGGTCCTTGTGAGTTTGAGACCAGCCTGGGCTACAAAGTGAGCTCAAGGCCGGCCTGAACTGCATAGCAAGATCTTGTCTCAGAAAGACAAAAAGGAACAGAACAGAACAGAACAGAAAAGAAAGAAAAGAAAAGAAAAGAAAACCCACCCCAGCCCCAGCATAGACCCGGGACACAGGGTGTAGCAGGCAAAGGAGGAACAGAATGAGCACGCTGTGGGCTTCACCGGGCTGGAGAAACCCGCTGCCCTGCCAGAGGTGGCCAGGACTCAAACCCAGGGCTGCCTGGCTTGGGAGTTGTTCTTTCTTCTCAGCTGACTGCTCTGAGGTGCACAGGGACGGGGCCATCACTGGGGCTCTTCTCTGTGACGGATGGTCTTGGTCTCTGTCTGGGGTTTGCAGCCAGCTCCTAGCTCTGCATATTTGGCGGCCAAGTGACATTCGGTGGTTCCTTCAGCCTTAGTTTGCTCCTCTGTACAATGGAACGGATGAAACAGAGCAACAGCATGTTAGCGCCCAAAGCATATGGCTACCAGGGCAGAGTGGGGCGTGGAGGTGCGAACCAGCCCGTGCTGCATGTGTCTCCCGGTGGACAGAGAAGCAGCTTCGGGCTCGGCGAGGGCGCAGAGGGACATGTGCTCCAGCTCTCCTCCCTGTCCTCCGTGCCCCTGAAGGTCAGGGCTTCTTTCCGGCCTGCTGTCCCCTCCTGTCTCTGACTGTCCCCTCCGCCCTGGATAAACAGCGCCTCTGCCCACCCGCCTCCTCATTCTCTCACGCTTCACCAGAATTAAATTCATCATTCATTTTTTATGGTTTATACATAGTGTAATTTATGTTTTCAAATATATTGAGGTCACACTTTAGCAGAAAAGAAGTATTTCACATTGAAATTGAAGGCATGTGTGTTCCATTAAATGGGGATGTTTGGGGTAATTTTAAAAGGCTAAAAGTAGTAGAAAGTAACATTAAAATAAAATTTGAGAGGTGTAATTACCCCTAATCGCATCATAAAATAATCAATATTGCATTCCATTATTTCTGACTTCCCTAGTTATAGCTTTTTTTTGTTAAGCTCTTGAATATTGATGAGGTGAAAGGGTCGCGTCTTCTGCTGGAGGTCTGATGGAGGTAGGATTGAGGCAGGGTCTCTGTTACCCCCAGGGGATGGGACAAGAGCATCTCCCTCTCAGCCACAATCCTGGGGGCAACCCCGGGCTCCCCAGTTCCCTGGCCAAAGCGAGTCCCAGCTCTTCCCACCTAGAGCTGAGGTGTGTGTGTGTGTGTGTGTATGTGTGTGTGTGTGTGTGTTTGGGCTGGGATTTCTGATCCCTCTTTGAATATCAAGCTCCATACCCACCCTGTAGCTCTATCAACTCATTTTACTCTCTGGGTGCCCTGGTGTGGGTGCTGGGAGGACTCCCCATTGTACAGACAGGCCCACTGAGGCTCAGTGGTATAAAGTTACCAAGGAGCGGAGGTGGATTCACACTCAAACCCATGTATTCAGCATCATCTATGCCACCTCCCCAAGAGGTCTGGCCTCGAACTTAGAGGTGTGTAGGGGCCTGGAGATCCCAGCAAGATGGAACAGGGTGCAGGACCCCCAGACCTGCAGGGAAGGATGACGCAATGTCAACTTCAAGGACATTTGTCACTGGTCATAGAGGTCCAGGCCTAGTTAAACAAAGCAAACCAAACCAACATAAAGCAACAAGTAGAAAGCCCTTCTGGCTCCCTCTGGGGACACCCGCGAACTTCCCTCCCTCCTGCGCTGGACCCAGTGGGCTCCCTCCTAGGGTGTCAACCCTGAAATGGGAGTGACAGCAGGTGCCCCTCACTGCTGGGGAGGCTCAGGGCCCCTCTCACCAAGCACACTGCCGGGCACGAGGGAGGGAGGCACCAGTCGGCTGTAGCTAGGAAGGCACTAGCAGTGGTGATGTTAAGCCAGGGGCAATTCTCTTTCCTGGCCTCAGTTTCCCCAGCTCTTAGATGCCCTAGAATGGGGCACTTAAGCTGGACAGCAGCAAAGCCTCAGGCCTCTCAAGGCCTTGGGTCTCTGCACATGCTAAATGTTCTTTCTTTTGATTTCTTAAAAAGATGTGTCTTTTTTTTTTTTTTTTTTGGTGGTACTGGGGATTGAACTCAGGACTTGCGCTTGCCAGGCAGACACTTATTCCACTGAGCTATATCCCCAGCCCATGTCTCTTTTTTATTAGTATAGTTTGCGGTGCACAACCATCACACTCCCCATGGGCAGTTGGCACGTGGACGTGACACAGCTCTGTTCTCTTTGCGTCTGTCTCTTGGTCCCCTTCCTTTATGAAAGATCCATCTCCCTGTTTCCTGTTATCTATCTTTTATTTTGCTCTTTAGTTTATTTATACCTCGGGTTTCTCACACAGGAGAAGCCATGGGAGATTTGAGCTTGTGTGTCTGATGTATGTCACTTCCCATTAGGATCTCAGAGCACATGCCTTTCCCCACAAATGTTTCTCTTTCTTTGTGGCTGAGTAATACTCCACTGTGCATACATACCTCGTTTCCTTTCTCCATTCGTCTGGCATTGGACATAGAGGCTGCTTCCGAGATCGGTCTGTGTAGGGTCTGCCACGCGCCTTTGTGGCAGTCTAGTGTGAGAAAAGCCTTCCAGGATCACCCCGTTCCCCTTCCCAGCTCTAATCTGTCTGAGGGGTGCTCCCCAGCACCCCCACTTCAGGAATCAGCACTTTCCTAGCTGCAGATGGCTGGGGTCTCAGGACTGGGTCCCCGGGAAGGGCCTGCGGGAGCCACCTAGCTAAACTGAGTGCCCCCACAGTGGTGGCCAGTCCCTGAGCTTGGAGGTGTGGAGTCTGGAATCCTCGCACCCAGCACAAGGGGTGCAGCCTTGTGCCTGCTATTTGCCGGTTATGCACCAGAATGGAGGCAAAGCCCTACCCTGCCTCCATGTAGCCGTATGCTCTGGATCATAGCAGTGGTCTTCACAGTCGCCCCAAAGCTGGGGACACCTGATGTCCCTCGGCAGCGGGCTGGATGAACAGAGTGTGGTCTGTCCCATGCAGCGGAAGACTCTCTGGCCATACATGACATATGTGGGGTGCACACCACGAGGCCACTTATAAGCTCTGTTTATATGAAACATCCAGAACAGGCTGAATCCACAGACAGAGGGAGATTAGCAGTGTCAGGGGATGGGAAAAAAGGAAGCGATTCTTAAGGGGCACGAGATTTCCTTTTGAGTAATAAGAACCTTCTAGAACTAGATGATTGCCCAACATCGGGAACGTACTTTATACAGTAACCTGAACCTGTGCTCCTTACAGCAGTCACAGGGGTACATTTTATGTTCTAGGTATTTTGCCACAATATAAAAGCATTTTTTTTTTAAAGTTCATGCTCAGTGGTATGGCAAGAGCCCAGCCCAGGCTCTGCCCAGGGCTTTGTCCAGCTGCTCGGCCTCAGCCAATCAGGAGCCCAGTTCACTGGGAGCTGACAGGTGGCCTCCTCTGCATCCTCACCATGAATAATAAACAACAACAGAGTGTGTTTTCAAAAACTTTCCCTAATGGAGAGTCCCAAGTAGCCACCGAAACACTCAGCTCTTCCATTTGTTTCTTAATGACAGTGACCCACAAAAACAGTGTAGGTCATGGAGGGGGTGCTCCAAGGGCTGATGCTCCTGGGTACCTTGGCAGCACCCCTCAGTCAGCTTTTCCCACAGGTCCCAAGGACAGAGAACAGAGAGGGTCTTCTGCGTGTTCCAAGTTCTTGCCAACACCCAGGCCTCTTTTGTTTCAGTTTTGAAATTTGGGACTGGGTGTCACTATGTAGCCCTAGATGGCTTTCAACTTGAGATCCTCCTGCCTCAGCCTCCTGAGTGCTAGGATTACAACCTGCACCATCATGCCAGGCTATGTCATGGCCTTTGACTCAATTTTCCTCACAGGTGTCCAGAAGCTGCATGTGGGGTACCAGGAGGGAATACTCAGCCATCTGAGTAGGGAACTTAGTGTCTTGGACCTGGGTCCTGACTGCGCAGAAGCCATGCTCAAGAGACCCTCCCCTGGGGACAGCTACTGGCCTGGCCTCTCAAGGGCTCAATGTCCCCATCTGTATAAGGGCAGTGACAGCCGGGGAGGATCATGGAGATACGTGATGTGCTGAGTACACAGCGACCTTGTTCCAAGGTGACCGCCACCGAATCCCGGCCTGTGTGTCCCCACCCTCTCCCAGTCTCCCTGGGTCCACTTGGCAGGCGGGCCCAGGACGGCCAGGCTCTGCCCTGCTGGGTTAGAAGTGTGTTGGGCTCTACCTCAAGGAGGCCAGGCCTGGTATCATCCACACATACTAGGGTGGTGGGGGTCATCACAGGTCTCACCTTGTGCCACATACTCCTGTCTTAGCCCTGGAAAGGGCACACTGCAACTTCCATTTTACAGATGAGGAGACTGAGTTCCAGAGAGACAGAGAACTTGCTGACTATGGGGTTCAAAGGTGGTGCATCCCGATCCAAGCACTGCGGCCATGAAGTGCCAGGCAGTGTCTGAAGCTGGGCAGGATCGCTGTGGGGTAACGCAGAGCCCTTGTGGTTACACATTCGCCTTAAGTGAGGGACCCAGCTCTGGGGAATCTCAAAGGGCCAGAGGCAAGACAGACCTTTGTCTAAGTCCTGACACAGCAAGGGAGCGACGGACTATAGCACTGGGGAGGGGTCTTCCTCCCTGTGCCTTAGTTTCTCCACTTGTCAGGTGAAGGGTGGGGCTGGGACATCGCAAAGGCCACACCAGTTGCCGGCACCCATGCATCCCTGTGTCTTCGTTGCTTCCCTCTGCCAGCCTCTGCTGTGCTGGTCCCAGCCTCCCATACCTGTACAGGTGGCCACAGCCAGGCCAGTGGTGCCCACCTCCTCCCTGTCATCCCCAGGTCCCGGGTCGCCCCAAGGTCAAGAGGGGCCCCAGACAGAGCCCTGACTCCTCCTCACCCCAGCTCCAGCATCCCCGCACCAGCCACAGCCCATGCACCCAGTGAGATATAATTGACAACCGTAACGAGGAGGCTCTTTCAGGGAACTTCGGAAATGGAAGGGAGGCCATTAGGAAATTTACATTTGTGAATATGATGTTTAATTAGCAATACCAATAAATTAATAGGAGAATCTTGCTGCGGTTCTGGGTTCATAAAACACAAGCCTCCGCCAGCAGAGAGAATGCAGCAGGCTGAGGCTGCCTGAGGGGAGAGGACCAAGCCAGGGCCATGCCAGGGTGCCACCTGTCACAGGAGCTCTGTGCTCAGCCATGTCCTCTCCTCTTGTGCCAGCTTCTCTCTGTCTCTGTCTGTCTCTCCTGGTACTTGGGACTGAACCTACAGCCTTTGCAGTGAGCTACATCCCCAACCATTTTTTTTTTTTGGTTGCAGGGATTCCCTAAACTGGCCGGCTTGGGTTCACACTTGGTATCCTCCTGCCTCAGCCTCCTAGACTGCTGGAATTACAGCACACCTGGCCCCACCACACCTGGCCCCCGCTTGTGTTTTGAAGAGGTACAGGGTGAGATGAAGCCAGGATCGACTGTGGAATAGGGAGGGTCTGAGCTCATATCCAGTTCAGCCTCAAATTCCCTGGAGAAGCCGCTCAGCTTCTGAGCCTCCACATCTTCCTCTGTCCAATGGGGATAAGTCTAATCCCCTCCAGCTCGGAGGGCTGTTGTGACGGTGACAGGGATTAGTGTGGCTAAGATCACACAGAACAAGAAGGCACTGGCCTAAAATAAGTGTTAGTTATTAGGCGGCGGCTGCTCCAACTGCTGTAATTATTAATGGGATAACGAATGGAAAGCCCTTGTGGGGAGGAGGGGTGTGATCCATGCTGGGCAAGACTGGCTTTGAGTTTTTCTTCCCAGAGCCTTCCCTGTTCCACTCAGCTGCTGGGCTCCTGTGGCGATGGCCTTGATGACCCCCAGCACCCAGCTGGCCCTGGGCCCCTGCTGCTTCCTTCCTGGGCTAACTGGATCCGCAAGGGCTGAGGCCACAGCTCTTGCCTCTTGCCTTGGTCCCTGAATGTGTTTGTAAAGATCCACTCAGCCAGCCTAGGCCCCCCTCTGACCCCAAGCAAGATCCAGAGTCACCTCCAGGGCTCTGGGATCCAGGAGGCCTTAATCACTAGACCTCCTCCTCCTGTGGCAACCGTGTCCCACATGTGTGATGGGGACTTGCTGGTCCCTTCAAAGAAGCTGGGCGGAGTCCCCAAGTCTGTCCCCTGGCGGCTCCCATCCCTCATGCCTCCTCTACCTCACCTAATCGCTCATCCTCAGGATTCCCAGGATTCCCATTCCCCTGTGATCAACAGCCAGCTGGCGTCTCTGCCCCTGGCTCTTAGCTCCCTCGGACTGGGCCCTCCGTCTCCTACCCTTTCCAGGAGCACAGCCTCCTCTGCCTGAATGGAGGAGTGGGTTTGAGTGTCACCTCCTCCGTGAAGTCCTCCTCCACTGTCCTATCTCCGTTTATAACCACCATGCATGTTTCATTGTCTGTCCCGCCCCCCCCCCCAGCCTGTCATCTCTTCTCAGGCAGGGGCCTGGTTTTTTGTTTACTGCTGATTCCTGGCACCTGTCCTGGAGCCTGTCACACTGGTATGCTAATAAGTATTCCCTGGGTATGTGAGTGAATGAACAAATGAATACCTGGATGAATGGGGGACTGAGTGGGTGAGTCAGGGGCAGACTGACCAGAAAAATGAATGAATGAACAAATGCACGAGGGAAAGAATGAAGGAATGGATGTGGTATAGAACACCAGGTGGAGGGGCTGCTTCTCTGGGCTGGGGGCAGAGCCCAGCTTCTCCTGAGCCTGGGTGCCCGTCACGATCTTGTCACCCCAGTTGCTTACTCAGTGGTATAAAGTGCACAAGAAACATTATAATAATTAAGTCTGACACGACAACAGGTAATTAATTGCATTTCTAAAATTTGATCCGTACGTCTGAATGAAGGGGAGGTCACAGACACGGCCCTAGGGGAACCCCAGGCTCTGGGAACAGAGGTGGCAGGTCTCCGAAGAGTGCGGGTCTCCAGAGCTCCACCCCTGGCACTGTCTCCTCTTCCCCACCCTCCATGGCTGGCCCTGGCTCTACAGCTCCCACAGACCGAATGGGAAGCCCAGGGTGGCCGGGGCCGCCACCACAGCTCACAGCCGTGTGGAATCTCTGTTGCGACTTCCATGAGCTGGAGAGAGGTGACCCCCTCCCTTGGCCCAGAGGCGGGACCCAGAGTCACTGACCACACGAAGTGCCACTGACTGCCTTTTGTTTTTTTTGAGGCAGGGTCTTGCTCTGTAGTTGAGGCTGACCTCAAACATGCTGAGATCCTCCTGCATCGGCCTCCTGAGTGCTGGGATTACAGGCATAGTTGCCGGCTGCTTTTTTAAAATGCGGCATCTCCAGTCCTTGTCTGGATACTCTGAGTTCAGTGATCTGAACCGGCCTGGCACCTGTATTGTGAACAAGCTCCTCAGGCATTGCTGGCTGGCCTCAGGTAGCCCTTCAAATCCTAGGTCTAAAGCCCCCCCACCCAAGAAAGAAAATCTCTTTGGGGGCGGGGAGAATCCAGACACACGACCAGGATGATGGGAGGAGGCCCCAGGCCCAGCAATTGGATGTCAGTTGCCACAGGGAGGGTTTCTCTGGGCCCCTGCATAGAGACCTGAGCCCAGGCTCACAGTTCTGCAAGGAAACATCACCTTCTCCAGGAAGCCCTCTCAGCTCAGGCTAAACAGACTCTGTCTCTGGCCTCCTCAAAGCCCAGACACAGCTGCTTCCCTCCCCTGACTCTTCCTGCTTATTCCTGACCAAGTCTGGCTGAAGTGATGACCTGGCAGGGTAGGGAACACGGATAGGCATCAAGCCCTGGTGGTGTCTTTTGTTCTGTGCCAGCGGCCGCCTCCAGTTCTGGGGTCTGCCCACTGCTCCCCTGAGCTCCCCACGGGCATCTCTCTGGCCATAGGCATGAGCACAACCCCTGTGACCTTCAACCAAGGACAGCAGGAACTGCCAGATAAATACTCACCCATGCCTCCTGGGGACAGTCTGGAGTGTGCTCTGCAGTCCCTGTGGGACCCTGGGGAGTTGGCCTGGTTACGCCATGGGGCCCATTCTTTATACACTGTATCTTGCCCCCTCTCCCTCACTGTTTTCCTTAGAGACCTCCCCTCCAAGTCCTTAGGCTGTTTTGCGGGAAACTCAAATCAAATAGCCCATTTCCCAGGAAAGGCAGAGACCCCCCCATCCTGTGACAAGAACAACCCAAGGGGTCACGGCCTCTTCCCCAAGCCTCTGCCCACATCATCCTCGTCCACGCAGCCGCAGAGACGGACTATTTTCCTTTTGGTAGGAAGATGAGGAAACAGGCTCCGGGGAGGGATGGGACTCTTCAGAGAGTCAGGCACTGGGCTTCAGGCCTGGTTTGAAGGAGCAAGATTTCAGGGCAGAGGTCGCTAAATGGTTATCAGGTTTCAAGACCTGGTACCAGATGTTTCCTGAAGAGGCCAAACTACTCAGGAAATGCTTGGGGACCCTGTGTTTTCCATGTGTGGCCCGCTTCATGGGTTGTATTTGCGCCGTGGTGATGGAGTGACTCCCAGGCAACTGAGTTCCCAAGCTATTTTGAGTGACCTACACCGAGTGCTGCTTCCAAGGGCTGGGCTTGTGGCACAGCTCCAGGCTCCGTCTGAGCCCCCAGAGGTGTTCTGGACCTAGGGAATTCTGAATGTAAGGGCAGAGTCCCTTCTCTCCCTTCTGGCTCCCTGACTTCTCCTGGCCCCTGACTCGCAGGGGGTACAACTTGACTCAACGCTGAGCTGTGTGACCTTGGGCCCATGACTGCACCTCTCTGTTCCCTTGTCTGTCTGCAACTCCAGCTCACAGTGGCCTGATTTGCAGAGTTCCTCGGACTGGAGATCTCAATGGGCTGGAGATGTTCCGGAGGTCTGTGGTCCCTCGCCTCTGAGATGTCGCCCCTTCCTTCTGGCTTTATTAAGACTGGGCAGTGGCCATGTGACGACAAGAACGCTAAGGGGGAAAGGGTGTCACTAGAATCTATTCTCTGAGAGGAGCGGCTAGCAACTGGCCCGGCTCCCTCCGCCCTGAGGATTGGACTCTACAGCAGCCATCAGGCCCGGACCTCTGTCCCTCCTCCTTAGGAGGCAGTGGCTGGTCTGGAGACCAGGTGGACACAGCCACAGACCCCAGCGGTCCCAGGCATGTGAGGGATCCTGCCAGGTCTTGTGAGGGCCTCTCCTGACCCCCCGCACCGGGTCCTCTGCTACCAGGTGTCTTCAGATGGAGGTGGTTGGTCAGATCCACAAAAGCCTGGGGAAGACGCCTCCAGCACCCCTCTTCTCCGTTGCAGGAACCCGTGTGTGTAGGTAGTGGGCTTTCCTGCATTGCATTGCCTCTTAGCTTCAGTAAAACTATCTCGATGTTATAAATGTTCACTGGAAACTTGGAAGCACTTGCGAAATTGCTTGTACTCCTGTCAGAAGCGAGTTCCGTCCTCCCGGAGCTGCGTGGTTCCCGCCCGGCCCAGCCCAACCTGAGTGCAGATCAGGCCGCAGAGAGGTGGGCGCCCCACCCCGACCCCGGGCCCGGCGAGCCGGCGTGGAGCCGGGGGGTGGGAAAGGGGACGACGAAGGTGATGGCGGGGTCTGGCCGCCACCCTAGCGCTGGCCGAAGCACCCGCAGGTCCGGGCGCGGCTGGGTCCCACGGCGCGCCTCCCGCGGCCGCCGGTAGGGGGCGCCTTGGTCATGCATTATTCATCGCAGCGCCCGCCCGCCTCCCTTGCGGCCCCCGCGCGGCTGCGGGCTGCGCCGCGGAGCGGGAGCGCGGAGCCTTCACAATATTGTGGCAGCTCCGCGAGTGACGGCTCCAGGGAGCGAGCGGGGGACGCAGCCTAGGGCGGCGGCGGGGGCGGGGAACCGTCCCGGTGGGGGCGATGCTGGGTCACAGCGCCCCGGAGGGGGCTCACGCGGGTCGAGGGAGCTGGTTCACTGCCAGGGCAGAGGCTTGGGCATCCGTCTGTGTGCGTCTGTGCGTCCATCTGCCCATCCAACCTCCCGTCCATTCGTCTGTCAGTCTGTCCGTCCGTCCCTCCGTCTGTCCATTAACCAACACGTAGGGAGCATTGGCCAGGGGAGCGAGGCGTAGGAGACATGGGGGCAAACCGGATCTGCATGGTGCCTATCTCTACAAAACTTAATCTCCAA